>VWZX01000495.1:2407956-2687501 GCA_013399015.1 Galbula dea
AAGAAGAAGAAGAAACCATAAAAAGAACCTAAAAAATAAAAGTGGGGTTGGGGTTGTTCTGTTTGTCTGTAGTCTTTTAATCCAGAAGGATGGTTACAGCAAGAAGAGATAAAAAAAAAAATCACTGGAGTTAAGGAATCATGGTTAAAAAATAAAAGAAAGGCAAAAAGAAGAGAAACCCCAGCTCCTCAGCAACAGCACCTCCACCAAGCCCAGCTTCTGCTAGCAGAGACCCTGACTCCATATGCTGGTTCCACAGGGAAAGTCACCCTGATCTGCAGTAAAACCTCACCCCTAGTCTTAAGGCTTTCCTTCCCTTGCTGGTGGCCAGAATCCCACCCACACCCCCCCCTTCACCTGCTCTGGCTGCCCTGTCCTGGCTGTGCTCTGCCAGCTCCAGCCCTTAGCTCTCCCCACCCCATGCTGAGGAGCTGTAGGAGGGATGGTGAAGGCAATGCTTGGACCCAAGAGCCTCACCCCCTCCCTTGCCCCTAGGCTTCCCCTGCCTCTCTGAAGGGGTTGCTCCAATGGCATCAAATAGAAAGGGGAAGGAAAGAGGAGGGTGAAACTGCAGGGCAGAGGAGGGTAAAGTGCTAGGGTGAGCCCCACAGGATCAAGAACAGGCATCAGTGCACATGATGGATGCTGGAGCATCTCCTCTCCCCACTAGAGCTCACTGCCCACAGCCCAGCAGAGCCAACAGACCCACAACCATCCTCCTGTGCTACAACACAAGCAGCTGGGACCATGGGATCCTTAGCAGTCACTTTTAAGCTGCTGGCAAAAGGCTACAGCCTGCCTCACTCCTTCTCCTCTCAGAACCAAAGGGGTCTGAGCTACCTTCCCATTTCCAGAGTATGCAAGCTCTCAGCTCTCTGCAGCCTCATGACACATTCACTTGTCTCCTGCACTCAGCTGGGCACTGAGGATTTCCCCTTCCCTCCTTCAGCATCATGACCAGTGCCTGAAACTCCTCAAATCTCTCTGTGTATGGGAAAGAAAAACAGCACAGGAGAGCAGCAACCTCCCCCCAACCCCCCAATCCTAATTGCATTCCCTTCTCTAATTGCTTGAAGATCAATCTTTTGACTCTCTCTTTCTCTCCAGCCCTCAGTGATTTCTGCTGAACAGTTGTTGTCTTTCCTTTTTTGACTCAGCATCAGGAAAATGCCTCCCTTTGTCCCTTATGTCTTTGTAATCAATTTGGGCCTACTGTTTCTGTTTGATTTTTTTTCCCAGTGGTTTGGGGTTTTTTTTTGGTTGTGTGTGGGTTTTGGTTTTGGGTTTGTTTTTTTTTTTTTCCCCTCCCTGGTTGAATGGGTATGATTTAACAACAGGGAGAAAAAAAAAACAACCTGGCAATTAAATAAGAGAAAATAACCTCAGTAGGGTGAATTGCAATGAATAATCCTAGAGAAAAGCCCCAGCAGGAAAACAACTGGGGTGTCTTTGTACATAAACTACAGGCTCATTTTGGGTTGTGACACAGATATGTCTCCTTCAGGAGAGCTCCCTGAATCCACACAGGAAAGGAAGTGGGGCCTCAGCCCAAATTCACCTGCATTTTCTTCTGCTGAGCCCCAGCAGTGATGTACCCCAGGGCTCAGGCTGACCTCCCTTTCACCTGCCTCTTCAGCTTTCCCATCTGCTCATCTTCACCTTCAGGTTAAGTTTTGCCTCAAGTTGCCAGCCAGGAGCAGGGTTTGGGAAGGGGAAAAAGCACCATGCTGCTGCCTCTCTTCACTGGCAAGAGCCCAGCAAAGGGATGTGGGCAGCACCTCATCCTCTGCTGCTGGTTGGGAAGCAGGGACACCACAACAAACAGCTTCCATCTCCCAGCTGGAAGCTGCTGCTTGCCTTTGTTTTGTGCCAGATCCCACAAGGATAAGAGCCTCTTAGCACCTTTGCTGAAAGGGAGGTGAGGGGGTGGAGATGCAGAGCCTGAGGGTCCATGGGAGAGGTGGTCCAGGCTGAGAGCTCATGTGCTCAGCTGTGAAAAATGGTGTAACCACTTAAACCCAGCAGCTGGGCAGCATCTGGCCCACTGCAAGAACCTGAGGCACAAAGGGACAAGTGACACTGTCCCCCTTTAGGGCCACTAGGTAGATTGTCCCTAGAGGATGAGTTTCCAGCACCTTCACTGCCCTGCAGAACCTCCCAGGAAGCAGGATGTGTGTGGTCTTCAATTTGGCATCTCTGCTGAGCTCACTCTGGCAGCTGGGGAGAGACAGGTACCACTGCTTCCTGGGGCTGGTGGAAAAATTACCTTCCAGGGCCCCATCAGAGCAACTGAAGGCAGAGAAGGGAGTGATGCTGTTAGTGGCTCTCAGATGAAACATCAATCTGATCTTTCTTCTTTCCTTCCTTCTACCTTGCTATGGATTAATGGCTAATCCCTTGGCTAATTACCACCCCAAGAGTCTCTTGGCCCATTGGCTGACCTGGCAAGGGACAGCAAGAAGCAAATCACTGCCCAGAGGTGGCATTTCTCTATGGCTGTGGGGATAATTGCACCCATGGAGCAATGCTGAAGGGCCCAAGGATGAGAAGAATGCATAACTGAACCCTGAAGCTGCAGGATGCCTCACTGCTGTGCCAAGCAATACTGTCTAAGGATCCTGCACTCCAGACTTGCCCAGCTTCTGGATGAAAAATAATCATTTGACCTCTCTTTGAGCTAAGGGGCTGAGGCATTCCCTTGATTTGTGCTGGTGCAGCACTGGGGAGCCAAAACCATGATGTAGTAGCAAGGGAACTGTATACAGACTCCAGCCTGGAAATCCTCTGTTGCTCCACTAGCTGCTTCTCTCTCTCAGCCCCTACTCAGCTAACTATGTGAGCAGTGGGTGAATGGGCAGTGAGTAAGCCAAGGAGCCTGCATCTCAAAAGCAGACATCTCTAGGGTGATCTTAGGGTGGTGAGGCACTGGCACAGGTTGCCCAGAGAGGTTGTGGCTGCCTCATCCCTGGCAGTGTTCAAGGCCCTGGGCAAGCTGCTCTAGTGGGTGGCATCCCTGCCCATGGCAGGGGGGTTGGAACTAGATGATCTTTAAGGTCTCCTCCAACCTGGGCCATTCTATGAGTCTGTGATCTCTAAGTGCAAGGCTAATACCTAGCAAAGCACATTCCTTAGGGCTCCTTGTACTGTCCCATTCTCTCCTAGGGCTGTCTGCTCTGTTTTGCAAGGCTTTGTACCTTTGGTCTTTAAAACACAACTTCACTGTGGGTTAGGACCCTGCAGTGCTGTGGAGTCAGCTGCAACGTGAATTTGCCAGATCAGATCAGAGACCTCTGCCTGTGACTGCTGCAGAACATGAAAGAATCACTGCTGGACCCTGCAGATTTTAGAGAGAGTTGTTTTCTTCCAAATCCATCTCCTCACAGTAAGTATCTGGGCTGGAGGAGATCTGCAGGGGAGGGGAACTGTGGTATTTGTGCCACCACTTCCCACTCTGTGTTTGGGCATGGACCACCCAGAGTTTGGTGCTGGAGACATTGTCACAACCTTTTTCAGAGCCTATTCAGATTGAAAAGACTGACTCTCCACTTGAGAGATGCACTCTGCTGGGACTTCTCTCAACAACAAAGAGTGGAGGCTCTGCAGCATAGCCCAGGATACACCCAAGTTGTGGCTAAGGGACAGTGCTCAGCAATCCTGCTCTGTCCTGATCCCCATTTCAGGCTCCACACTTTGAGGAATTCAAGCCCTGTGTGTGCTGTTATCCCAAGGCACTGGAAGGAAGTCATTCCCTCTGCAGGTTTACACCTACCCCTAATAATCACTGCCTACTGGCAACCAGAGATCTGCATTTCCTTTCCTGGGAGGCTGCCTGGGAGTAGAGTGCTCCTGGGGGCAAGGGATGCACACAGGAAAGTCTTGCTGTACATTTTAAGGTTCAGCCTGAGAGATTCCCAAGGGAATCTCCATCTGCCCTGCTTCTAGTGGACATAATGCAGCCTTCCTGTGGTGTTTTGTCTCTTCTGCCAGAAGCCAGGAAGCCTGGAGGACTGGCAGGAACAGCAGGAAGATTACAGCATAACAGCTGGATTTCCCACTCTCCTACACCTCTCATGCACTAAAAGCAAGCTACAAACTGTGGATGGCTCAGGCTGAGCTTCATGCTGGCTGGGCCAAGCACCACATGCTAAAGGGAAACCTTGGGAGGTTGCCTGGATCAGAGATTTGACCTTGACTCATCTGTGTGGGTCTGACTCTCCACCCTCCCTTTTGTAGCAGGATGGGTAACCTGCTGGATGCTATGGAACAAAAGCCAGTGGGGAAGGCAAAAGAATTAAGTTCTGCTATTTTTAGATGTGCATGATAATGCAGCTCCAAAAAAAAACAATATGGGGATTTCTTGTCAAAGAAAAGACTTATTATTTATACAACAAATTCCAAAGAAAAGAACACCACAAAAGAACACAAGCCACAAGAAGTAAAATCCCCAACCCAGTGAATCTAATTTGGACATGGTCAGTGTCAGACAGAGGGCCCTGAAGTCTGGAATCCCATTTATCCTCAGAGCAGAGATAGCAGCAATCCAAACCTCCCCATCACAAGGCAATGGCTCAAGGAAAGGAAGGAGGAGAAGATCAATACCCCAGGCTCAATCCCTCCTGCCCTGTCTACCAAAGCCTTTGCTTCAAAGAGGGATGTGATATTGCAAAAGTGGCAATCAATGCAGACTAAGCAACAGACCTAAGGGCTGGGGCTGTTGCTAGGAGAGTTAGAGAAGCAACCCCCATGCTCTGACCTACAGGGGGGAAAGAAAAAAAAGAGTGTAAACACATGAAAATTAAGTCTTAGTGGTATAACAAAAACTTTGGGACCTGAAGCTGTACTGAAGCCCTCCAAGACACTGGATGGTACCCTGGGAGATCTGCCCTGCCAGGGTCTGCAGACCAGAGCTGAAGGCAGTTAGGTCTGTGGGAGAAGTGAAGTGGTACCTGTTGGGTCCCCTCCCCAGGCAGTGGCAGCAACAACAACAGCAAGAAGAACATAAAGAGTCAGCCTTTCTCTGAGCCATCACAGGGGGAAATAAAAACTGCCAGCAATAAATACTCCTTTTCTTCCTTCTAAAAGAACACTCAAACAAAGACAGAAAATGAAAAGCCAGGAAATAATAAATTGTAGGAGGAAAATGGCAGCTCTGTTTCCCTGCCCTGCTATCAGCCCATACACCTGTGGTTTGTTCTAGGGCTTTTCCTCCCCCTTTCCTTTCTCCTTATTTGCCTTTTATTGAGTCATTAAAAAGCAGGAGTGGAGCTCCCCAGGCATGCAGTGGGCAATGGGAATGATACCCAGACCCCACTGAAAAGAAAGTGATGAGTTACAAAACCCAAAAGATCAGTTCACCCGCTAATGGCACCAACTCTTCCACTGCCATAAGCTCTCCTGGCCTCTGGCCTTCTATGGACAGCCCACACCACCCCTCCCAAGGTTAAACACAAACATAAACCCAAAACCCAACAACAAAGAAGACAACATACAAACAAATTCCAGTGTTTCAGGGGTGCAGAAGTGGGGGGAGGAACCTCAAGGAAGGAAGTGGGGCCAAAGGACACTCTGAGACATGAAGACACAAACAGAGTGTAATATACAGGCTGGGCAACAGTGGTTAAAGCAAAGAGGAACACCTAAGCCACTGACCAATACAAACACCACAGAAAGGGGACCAAAAGTCATCCAGAGAAATCAAAAAGCATAAATCAAACCCAAGAAAATAATGACCCGACCTCCCACCTCCCATTGTACACCCTCCCCACCCCCTCCCCAAAAAATGATCTGTAAGCAAAGCTGCCCTCCCTTTCCCACCAGCTTGTCCCAGCCTGCCCCTTTCTTGCCAGTACTGGGAGGGTCCAAAAGTCTCTGCTGGGGACCTGGGGCTGGCCGAGGGCGTGGGTGGGTGGGTGGGGGTGAGCGTGGGTGCAGTGTCTGTGTGTGGGTGTGTGAGTGAGTGCCGGCGGCTGCAGCTCCGCTGGGCAGGGATGCAGGGGGAGGGGGAAGGCATCACTCCTCTGGCTGTGTGTCTGGGGTGGCTGTGTGTCTGGGGGTGCAGAGCAGGAAGGGTGCTGAGCTACACGTACCACTCCTTTTTGGAAATGAAGGAGCCATCGTTCTGGGAGACCATGTTCTCTGCCAGGTCGAGCTGCTCGGGGTCGTACTGGAAGCCGAGTGTCCTCTCATCGTAAGGTTCAGGGTGAGCCTCTCCTTCATCTACCGTGAAGTAAGGCCTCTTAGCATCCTCCTCGTACTTATTGGGGCCACCCAGCTTACGGTCACCTCCTCCATCCTCATCCTCATCTTCATAGGTGCTGCCACCCAAGGGGCCTGGCTTCTTCTCATCGTCCGAGTCGTCGGGGTACTGCAGGTTTTGGGCCATGGGAGGGTGGTGTTGGGGGATGCCGGCTTTGCTGTACCCGTTGCCATACACGTGCTTCTTTGTGCTGTAGTCACCTTTGAAGGTGTGACGCCGGCGGCGGAGCAGCACAAAAAGCACCACGGCCACCAGCAGGACCAGCGAGACTCCTCCCACTATGCCCCCAATCACCGGTGTGGGGATGTTCGGCTGCACCATGGATTTGCGATCATCGATTGGAGACGGGGTGTAGGGAAATTCTGGGTAGGAAAAGACAGATGGAAGGGGGAACAGTGTCAAACCATGCGGAAACGGCGCCCCTCCCTCCATGCTTTCATTGCCACCGGTGCAGGGTCAAAAGGGGGGGGGGGGGGGGGGGGGGGGGTGGGCGGAGAAGATGAGGGTAAGGAACAGGGAAGGGAAAAACGAGGGCAAGGGGGGAAGGGTGCATCCTCGCAGGGGTCAGTGCACAGGAGCTCTGCCTTAGCAAGGGGAACGCAGCGTGCTGTGCCAAGCTCGCCAAGCCTCATGCAAGGAGCCCAGCAGGCTGGAAGCGAGTGGTTCCCTTCCCTTCCCTTCCCTGCCCACCCCACCTGCTGTTTAATCCAGATGTGCTCAGATCCCACAAGTCCAGTGCCTTCGCGTACAGATGCTTTCCACTTTTACTGGGTGACATTTCAGGTCCAGTTTACCACAGCATACTGACAGCCCCAGGCTGCTCCTGCTGGGGAGCAAGAGCCAAACCCCATCCAATGGTGGGCACCAACCTGCCACGACTGCTCCCGTAGATGCCACGCTTGACCCACCAGCTTTGCATCCCCCTCCTCGGCAGCTCAGCCTGGCCTGAGCCCAACCAGCCTAGGTTAGGCCAGAAGGCAGTGGTACCTTGTGATCTCCCTTCCTTCTCTCCCTCCCACTCCACAACTGAGCTGTGTCTGCTGGATGATGCCCATGCCCATGGCTGGCTCCTGAACCCACTTGCTGACCCAGCTGTGCTCTGCAGCACAGGGACACAGACCTCCCACTCTTTCTTCTGCTATTCCTGTGGCCAGCACAGTGCCACTTCTCATGCTAATCCTGTCCTACAGGTACTCTGACCTATTTAGAAAAAGTTAACTTAAAAGAGAAAAAGAACTGAGATGAGAAAGAAATTCTCTTTCATGCAGCTCAACAACTACACTGCAGCACCAATGAAGTTTGATCCAGGACTCAAATCAACCTTCCTGACACTCCCTGGGCACAGCTACAGCCCTTGGCCAAACTCAGCTTTCACACACTGACTGCTGAGCCTCCATGAGGCATTAAGCACCACATAGCTGTCTCAGTCCTTCACTTGCCTCTGAATTTAGACAGCAGGTGCCTGGTTAATGCCTTGCCCTTGCACACCATGCTCGGAACCCTCACACCGTGCTCTGACCTCTCACACCATGCCCAGACCCCTCCCACTGCTTCTTCCATCCCTAAAGCCTGTCAGCCAGCTCTGCTCACAGCTGCAAGCCTTTACTGCTGCTCTGGAGCCTCCTGGTCCTGACTTTTTACCCTGGTAGCCAAGGAGATGTGCAGACTGACTAGCAATCTCAGCATGCCCTTGCAGAAGAGCACCAGGACAGGAGGATGGGGAAGGAGGGGTTCAAAGGCAGCAAATTCAAATGGGGTATGAGGCAGAGTCTGCTTTCTGCCCTCTCTTCATGTACCTGTGGGATTGCCTGCTGCTGGCAGCCACGTTTCTGCATCAGGGTAGAAAGCCTTGAAGGAGCAGGAGTTGGCTTTCCCTGCAGCTGAGGGGAGAAAAGAGCTTCCCCTGGGCAGAGGCAGCTCCTGAAATAGCTGCAGATTTTGGACAAGGGTACTGAATTTGAGCAGTCGTTGGCCTGATCCTTGTGGCATAAATGTTTTTGCTTGTGCTTGAGAGCTGTTTTACTCCTGCCTTTCCCAAGACATCATCCCAGCAACAGCATCTTGGTTTCTGCAGTGCTGACTTGCCTTGAGCAAAGCCTCACGAGCCTGAAGCCACCCACAGAGCAGCACAGTGGGCAGAAAGGGCTGGGGGACAGGCAGATGGAGGGACTCCCTGCTGCAGCTAGAATAAGGAGCAAGATGCTGTGGAGGCAAGAGCCAGCATTTCTTTCCAAAGACAGCCTTCAGAGCAGGAGCAAGGGCATGTATTTCAGCACAGGGAGCTGGGATTGGGCTCTGGAAAGCCCAAACCACATGTTGCATCAACAGAAGGCTTGTCATAGCCAGCTGGTTAATGCAAAACCTCTCTGCAGAGACAGCAAGAAATGTCACATCCATTCCCTGGTAATCCCAGCTGCTCAGCTCCAACCACACAAGCATCCACACAGCTCTTCCTACCCCTGCCCATGCCACCTCCCCAG
Organism: Galbula dea; assembly: GCA_013399015.1. NCBI lineage: Eukaryota > Metazoa > Chordata > Aves > Piciformes > Galbulidae > Galbula > Galbula dea. The sequence continues at coordinate 2,416,693 of VWZX01000495.1, forward strand.
CCCTGCTCCTTGCCATCACAGCCTCTGCAACCCCGTGGTGCCCAATTCCCCAAACTGTGCACAAAGCAAGAGTCCACCTGGAGCTTAAGCAGGTTCAGGGAAAGACCAGCAAGCTGCCTCAGACCCCAGAAGCTCTCTCTTTTCTCTTCCCCCACCCACAGCTCCAATCTGAAGCCTCTTCCTTCTTCACTTTTCCCCACAGCAAGGCTGGTTTTGTCCATGGGACCATGGGTCCCAATTAGCCCACCCTGAAAGACCAAGGCATGGTGTGCATGGTGTCTCTAACACCATCCTGATCCCCTCTGCCTTCCAGCTCTGGAAAAGAGACAGAGCTAAGAGGGGCAAGTCTGTGCCTCATTTCACAAGGAGCTTGGCCCACTTATCTCTTCAAAGCCTCATCAACAGCCCAGGCTGGACACAGCAAGTGAAAGGGAGAATGTTTGTCTACCTTTCCCATATATATTTGGTTTTTCCCTGCCCTTGGTGCTGCCTGCCCCTGAGGTAGCACTCACCCACAAGCCACCACCCCCCACTACCATCAACCCCAATGGACACAAAATCTCCCAGGCTGGCTGCTGTGTTGGATTTCACACATGGTTCAGGGAAGGAACTGTTTCTTTTCTGCTCAGATCCCATCTTCCCCATTTTCCTTCCCAGTGGCCCAGTTCCCATGCCAGAGAAAACAAACCCAAAGTGTGGCCAAGAGAGGGAGCAGAGAGATGGGAAGCTCATCCCCTCCCTACCCACACAGCTCCCTCCCCTCCACTCCCCTGGGAGCACGGAGAAGCAAGGGGATCTGGGGATGAGTGGGAGAAGGTGGCTAAACCCTGCTCTGCTAGGATGGGAAGGACTGAGGTGGGAGTATCCCAGGTCAGAGGAGGAGGATGAAGGCTGCTCAGGAGCCAGGGCATTCTGCTGACACTGCCACTGGATGGCGGCACAGACCACGGCCACCTCCCAGCCCCTCAGCGTGGCCTCTGGGCTGAGGCCAACCCTTGCTAAGCCGGGAAGGCAAGGAGGGTTCCCCAGCCTGGCCACTGCCCTGGGGTGCCTCTGCTTTGTGACAAGGTGTCTTTGGCACGGCCAGGTGGGGAGTGGGGAGCAGCATCCCCTCCCCTTGTGCCCCATCCTGGCTCCCCACACAGCTCTCAGTCCCTTGGCAGGGATGCCAGCAGCTGCCAGGCACAGCTTGCAGCCTCCTCCCTCCACCCTCAGGTTAATGAGTAATTTGGGGACAGGTCTGGTTCTCTGGGGGTGTCAAAGAGGACTGACCCCCTCTGCCCTGCCAGTGTCGTGTCTGGGGTGCAGAAGAGAGCAGAACTGCAGCCTGGGGGAGAGAGGGGAAAGTGTGGGAAAAGGATCCCCCCCTTTTTGTGCTGGGTGAGGGCGTGAAATCTCTGGAAAGCAGTGTGACAGCCTGAGCATGCTGGGGGGGCCACGTGAAAAATCCATTAGGAAGAGTCTGGAGAGAACCAAAGCTGCTGTGAAAAGAGGACTGGAGAAACAGGAGACAGCAGAGTGGAAAGAAGGGGAACAAGCTAGGCTTTAATGCCAGCATAAAAAGCTTCCCCCCTCCACTCCTCCTGCTACCCCTCTAGCCCTCCTAAAAAGAGGGAGTGCTGTATGAATAGGAATTAAAGCAGCAACACTATCTGCCTGCTGCCCAGCTCTGCCAGCTGTTGCATTCAGCCCAGCTTCCTGTCCCAGTGCCAGCAGCCAGACCTCTGGAGTGGCAGCTGGGAGCACAGGGAGGCTGGGGGTCAGCCTGAGCTTTGCTCTGGCACCCAGCCGAGCCAACAGGTTCTCTCTGATCCCTCCATGCCTGGCAGGGGGCTCTGAGCCATCTCCCCTGCCTCAGCTCCTGCCTTCTCCCTGCAGCACTCAGGGGCAGAGCAGTGCTGCTGCTGCAGAGACAAACCAGTCCTTTCCTCATCACAAGAGTGGCTTCAACAATACACGTCTTTAGAATCACTTCTTTTTTCTTTAATGGCTGGTTTCCAATAGAAATGAGATGTATGTAAAGCATCCTGCCTGTCCATCAATCCCTTACCTAACCCTTTTTGAACCTGCTGGCCAATTTCAGGGCAACCTGACAGAAGAAGGAGCCACAAATCATCCCTATCATACAGCTCTTGGAGAAAGCCAGAGTAGGATCCCTGGCAGAGGTGGGAGCTAAACCTCATTAGACATCAGAGAATCCACAGGGACAAGAGGCTACTCCCAAGGGTAGGAAGGGCTCAGATCAGAAGAAGTGTATTTTTAGACACCCAGTAATTCTTCTAAGAGATGCAGATCCACAGGAAACCAGCTCTCAACAGCTCTCCTGCTCATCACTGAGCTTAGATCTTTCCAAAGATACTGCTTCCTATGGACACAATCTTTCTTGAAGTCACATTTCCATCCTTCTCCCTTCAATCATCCAGGCAAAGGGAAAACCCAGCACCAGCTGAGCTTCTCACTATAGCCATGGGCATAATGTCAAACTCCATGAGAAATTACCTTCTGGACATGTGTCAACCCTTGTGTGAAGCTCCTCCAGAGGACAGGCCCTGGGTTTCCTTTTGCCTTGCAAAATCCAACACCCACTGCAATGGGAAGCAGGGGCAAGATGTTCCAGGGAGGAGCAGGAACCTTCACTCTAGGAGGGAGGTTCATGGAGCTTTCCCAGTTCCCAGATGGCCTCAGCAAACACAGTGGTGATTGTGGGTTGTATTTTTTAAGAGACAGATTGCTGATGGCAAACTTTCCCTGCCAGTAATGCCAAATTATCCCAGGACTTTGACCCACTGTGTTCTGGATGCACACATGAGTGAAGATAAGGAGATAACTCTGGACCTGCCCCTGCCTCAGCTCTGTTGAGAAACCCTCAGCACTGCTGTGCTTTTGCCTTCACAACAGCCCTTGCCACCTATGCATGCCCATCCCTGGCTCCAAGGGATCCTGCCTTTCCTCTCTCCCTGCTGAGGATTTCTGCTCTCCTCATGTGGAGCAGGGCCAGAGGTGGTGGAAAAACCACTGGCAACTAATCCAGAAGTTTAGCAGCTGCCACTGGTATTTCAGAGTCTGACAGATTTCAGGCCAGATGCCAAATGTGTCTTAGGTTTTAATCTCTCTCTCAGGTCACCTATCACTTGTCAATCAAGTGCTGCTCCTGCAGGGGCCCTTGGCACAGATGCCAGCAGACAGGATGCAGCAGAGACTCCTGCTCCCCATCCCCAAGATCAGCATCAGACAGCCCCCCAGGCTTGCTCCTCCCTAACTCCTAGCCCTGCATCCTCCTACCTCAAGCAGACACAAGCTCTTGCTGGAGCAGCATGGCATGATGCTGGCTGGTGGCTGGGCTTTGGGTGCACCTGCTCTGGGCTCAGGATTTATTGCTTCCCAGAAAGTGCTTTCTCTTCCTCTCAGAGCCTTAGCAAACACTTGCTGCCACATGGCAGAGGGCTCCAATGAGCCCTATGGGATGTTTGCAGTGACCTTGCTGGGACCAGATCACTCCTGCTGTGTAAACAGCTCCCTGCTGCAAGCCAAGCAAGCAGGGGAGCCTGCAATATCCTGGAGGAAAAGACCCTTTCCTGGCCTCAGGAAACAAGGAGGATCCCTGCAGTAGAGAGGCTGCTCTCTCTGCTCCCCCAGCTCCAGCACTGTGATTCTCTTCCAGTTTTGATGTTTGCCTGGCTCTTGAAGGCCCATGGGAGGAAGAGATGTTTCAACACCACCTCTCTCCTTGGGCTTCCTCTGGCTGACAGCAGCAGAGCAGTGCCTGAATGTCCCCTCAGATTCACCCCCAAATGTGTCTATGCACAGAAGGGTCAGGGCATGCCTAGGCACTGCTGCACCCTGCAGCCAAGCACATACTCATGAACACACATGGCATATTCACACCTGCCACAGCACTGCTGCTCCTGCCTCCTGCATGCCCATGTGCCTGTAGGTTTGGGAGGGCCATTGGCATGCCAGGATGCAGATGGGGGTCACATATACTTCTGCAGCTACATGATCACCTCTCTGTGCAGGGCCAGCACACCTGTATGCAGGCACACACATGCAGACTAATCACAGCCCTTTCACTGTGTCACCCAACTGCCTGGAATAAATAATTACATCTCACACTACGTGGCTCTTGACTGCAACTGACAAAGGTCCTGCAAGGCAGGAGAAGCTATTATAGGAACAGATTGCTGAAATAAAATATTAAATGTGCAGTTATCAATCTCTCTAATGTGCTATAACTCTAATAGAAGCGTTCAGCCTTCTCCCTCTGAACAAATTGCCCTCCCCATGAGGAGGCTGAATTAGTTCTGCACTCCTCCTCTCTGGGTTAGGGGCTGGGAGGGAGAAGGCTGAGCTAATCCTGCACTCCTCCTCTCTGGGGTAGGGCCTGGGAGGGAGAGGATTGAGTTAATCCTGCACTCCTCCTCTCTGGGATAGGGGCTGGGAGGGAGAGGACTGAGTTAATCCTGCACTCCTCCTCTCTGGGGTAGGGGCTGGGAGAAAGGATGCTGAGTGACAGCAATGGGGAAGTCTGTACCCAGGGAGACAGGAGGGGGAAAAGCTGCTGCAGGGCTTCCTCTGCATCAACCTTCTGGTTTTTTTGGTTTTGTTTTGTTTTGTTTTCTCTCCCAAGGCTGGCTGCTCACTAGATTGAACTCCATTTATTGCATGCAGCTCTTGAAAGAGGTTTCCTGGTCCACTGACAATCCCTAAATTGCCTGCAAGACCCAAACAAATGTACCTGTAATAGCTGAGCAAGAAGGGCTGAGCCCTCCCCAGCACTGGCCTAATGGCTCCTTAAGGAGAGCTGGATAAACATATTCAGATCCCATGGATTATTGAAAGCATTTTTTGGATATGGTGTTGGCTGCTGATCCCTGGCAGCAGGGCAGCTCTGGGGGTGCCCCTCCTGCCCTCTCACCTGACCTCAACCCCACCCTTTGGGAATAAACTGAGAAGACAGGCAGAGAGACACCAGCCCAAAGTCACTCCCCAAAAACTCTGCTTCCTTTGCCAGCACTGCACTGGTTGATGATGAGAACAACACTCTACCAGACCTCTGAAAAACCACCAGGAAGAGAGACATTTACTGAAGCCCAGAGGAGGAACCCACAGACCCTCATCCCTAGAGGAGCTCATGCCCATGCAGGTGAGTTGGTGCAGCCCCCCCCCCCCCGGCCTGTGATGCTGTTGTGGCTCTGAGACAGACAAAATGTTGACAGTGGCTGAAGTCACTTGGTCTGTTCAGCCTGGAGAAGACTGAGGAGAGACCTCATGGCAGTCTAGAACTTCCTCAGCAGAGATGGAGGAGGGGCAGGAGCTGATCTCTGCTCTCTGCTGACCAGTGACAGGACCTGGGGCAATGGCATGAAGCTGTGCCAGGGGAGGGGCAGGGTAGATCTTAGGCAAAGGTTCTTCCCCCAGAGAGTGGTGGAGCATTGCAACAGGCTCCCCAGAGATGCAGCCATGGCACCAACTCTCAGGGAATTCCAGCAGCATCTGGGCAATGCTCTTAGACACATGGGGTGACTTTGGAGTTGTCCTGTGTGTAGACAGGAGTTGGACTGGATGATCCTGGTGGATCCCTTCCAGCTGAGGACATTCTGTGGCTCTATGCAGCAGGAAACACGACGAGAGGTTTGCATCTGCTCTTCGAGAACGTGGCCTGAGACCAGGAGAGACATGGGGGTGGCTGGAGAGACAGAACTATGCAGAAATGGGAAATGAGCCATGGTGAAGAAAGCTTGTTCCTCTCCCAAGTCTTCTGCAAGACCTATTCCATCTCCTCTGCCACTGGGGATTGAGCTTAGAGGCTTCTTCCCTCCAGCCACGGCTCCCAGTGTGACCCAAGGTGCTAGTTGCTGTGTGAGAAGGGTTTCCACTGCTGATGGGAAGTGAGTCTGCTCTGTTTGTACCAGGTAGTTGTCTGTACTGTCCCAGAGACAAAATCTCTTTGGTGGCAACTCCCATGAAAGGGCCAGTGGCTGAATGGATTTTGGCCCTGGCCTTCCCCAGGCTTTGGGAGCTTGGGCAGGGCAGGTGCTGCTCCACTTCTGTCCTGAACAAAGAGCTTGGTTATCGTGGTGCCTTCCTCTGGCAAGTGAAAAGTCCCCCAGAGTAAAGCAGATACCAGGAATAACTCAGCAGGCAAGGATCCAGGACAGGAGGTGTGAATTAAAGGCCTGCTACAGTGATAATGATCATAAATAAATACTTGGTCATTAGCATCTAATTAGCACATCCCATCTACTGACCTCCAAGCATTTGGGTAGAGGAAGATCACCCATGTTACTGAAGGGAACTGAGGTGCTGAGGGTGCCAAACACAGAGCTATTGCTAATTCCAGAAGGTCAGCTGCTTGGGCCTCATCTTCATGCTTGCTCAGCACTTACCACTGTAGAGAGCAGGTGGAGGAGAGGGGCTGGAGTTCAGCCCTGCTTCTTCACTTCGAGGTTAGGCAACTCTTCAGGAACTAGGGTGGTTCACAGAGATGGGTGCTATCAGAACAGCAGGTGCTCTGACTTGCCTCAGGCTGGCCAGCAGGAAGGGCTAACAACCCCAGGAACCTGTCCTGTATGTCCCATGCTTTGGGAGCCCTCAGTGCACCTCACTGCCCATCCAGCTTGCAGGCAGCTGTGCTGACAGTGGCATCTGCAGGATGCAGGTATCCCACTGCTCTCCAGCTCACCCAGATGCAGTCACAGTCTTGCTGCTCTCCCCAGAGAGAGCAGCTCTGGAGTTACACCACCTCACAGTCCCTGCTGGTAACCTGGCTGTAGAAGGAGCTGTGTGCTGTGGTTCGTGCTGCCTGCCTGCCTCAGGAATGGCCCCATGTTGGGGTGTAGGAGAGCACCCAAAGAAGACCAGTGCTGAGCTCCCACAGCACTGCTGGCCAGCTGGTGGCCTGTGGGGAGCCTTGGCAAGTCATCCCAGCTGCCTGGCATGTCTCCCAGGCAGGCAGTGCTGTTCCATCAGATGGTCACTCCCTCTTCTGCCCCCCACAAGCCTGGAGGTCACTGCAGTGTGGCAGTGCTTCAACTCGCTACTGCAAGATGCATTCCCATCTCCCTTGTGAGACCCACAACTGCTGCTCACTGCCTGCCACTAACCTCCTGATAAAAGAAATGGCTCCTTTTACCCCAAAGGAATGGGGTAAACCTCCCTTCCCTGCTCTCAAATCATCTTCTCCCCTTTGGTGGTGCCTTGCAGTATCACTTTGTTTCTTTGCAATCATGCTGTTGCCATATGCTGTTTCTTCTCTTTAACCTAGTTCTTGACATCACTTTCTCTCCCTGACACTACCTAAGCATATCCACATGCCTTTTCCTCACTCCTGTGGCTACACTGATTTGCAAGTAGTCAAATCCCTTCTGTCTCCAATGACATCACACAGCATCACTTCCCACTGTCTGCATCCTGTGGTGTTGTTCCCTTCTGGAGCCCAGAGAAAGCTGCTCAAATGCTCATAGCCTTTTGGTATTCCCTGTCAGCCAGGTGAGCAAGGGCACAGACCAACATGGCATTGGAAGGAGCAGGAATGAAAAACCATGAGAATTGCCCAAGATTAGAAACACCAAACATCATCCTGACCAAATGACAGATCCATCTCATGCTTTACTGCCTCACTTGGCACTCTACATCCTCGTCCTTACTCTTTCTTCTGCCTCTTAACAAATACCTCCCTGACATGTCTCCCCTTGTAACAGGGCCAATGATCTCTCAGAAGCCAAACCAGAAGACAAAGGGGAAACAAACTGCATGTATCTTGGTGTAAGAAAGGAAAAGACAACAAGAGGAAAAGAGAAAAACATCCAAGCCAAACCAGAGCAAAACCAATGCAAAGCCAAGTAACCTCACTGCTCCCTCAGAACTCCCCACCCCTAGGAGGAGACACTGGTGATTAAAACAGATTATCAAGGAGATGTAACTGTTGCCAGCCACTCACACTCTCCTCTCCCCACCTCCTCCTCCTCCTCCTCCTCTTCTGGCTTTCAAAGCAGACCAAGTGTTTTCCTACCTGTGACATTGACTTCCACCAAGCCGGACCGCGTGCCGATGGCGTTGGAGGCTTCACAGACGTAGGTGCCAGCCATGCTGTAGGACACAGGCCCTTTGAAGTAGATGGTGTTGTTCTGGATTTCCACACTCCCTGGCAGAGTCCCATTGGGCCTAGAGGAAACAAAAGATCGAGGCTGACCCTAAAGATGACACTCAGTAGGGTCAAGAAGTAGTGCAGAGGTGACGCTTGCCCTTGGGCAGGTCCCAAAGCTGGTGGCACTGGCTGGAACACACCCATTAACATAGTCAGCCTTGAAACCAGCCACTCAGGCAGCAGCATTACAGGCAAGAGTCAGAAGAGTGTCCCCAGGGTAAAGCCACTGCATGATGAGAACCAGGCTCTTCACATGGACTGGGGTTTGGGTTTAGTTTGGGTTTTTTATTCCCTTCTCCGTGATCACAATGGAGACTGGACAGATCTGGGTGATTTGGCTAACAGGATGTGGAGCACTTTCATTCTGTGTTCTACCCAGAAAAGAGAGACTTTGGCAGTTCCTTTTCCAGCACAATCCCTGAGCAGGTACAAGCCTAGGGTAAGATGGTCAGGTCACCCTTTTGTTTTGGGTTGCTCATCTCTAGCAGGCTCATCTTCAGAGTGTTCCTCCATCCCCAACTTTCCATTTGATGGAAAACACAGGGCTGGGATCCCAACCTGACCCTGCTTTATTCCAATTTCCTGCCCATGTAACTCTCCTGGAAAGCTGATCAGCTAGTGTTAATTGCAACTCAAGCTGGAGGAAAGCAGTGCTGATTTAGAGCCCTGCCATCGATGACCTGCCCATGTCAGAACAGTCAGATAAGTGTGAAATTGGAATAATGCAGAACTAACTCAGGAGATACACAGAATAAATGAACAAAGGCAGATCAAAAATAAGAAAGAAACCCTGTGTGTTAGGAAAAGACACACATGGCCTGGTTATTCTTAATTACTAAAGCAAAGTAAAGTAATTACTTCTCTTAGGCAATTAAAAATTGCCTCAGTAATTCTTTCCCCTCCTCCCAACAAAAATGTGCAGATCTTGTAAGAAACAAAAGGGAATGGTGGGGCTGTGATTAGGTCTGTTAGGAAGTGCCTAAATGCACATATCTTCCATGTCTACACTCACACACACAGGCACATATGTCTAAGCAAACACAGCAGCCTTCCCCAGCTACCTCAAGCCAATGAGCCCAAAGCTGATGGCAGAACAGAGCAGCCTAACTGTTGGTCCTCTGCCTACAGGGCCCTGAATCGACAAGGACACAGCTAAGATCCATGGTGTGGGATGCTGAAGAAGGTTATTGCTCCTCTAGCAGCTCCCCTGACAGTTACTCATCATGATCTAAATGAGAGGAGAGGAAAGTGTGGCTGCTGTTGGGTTTTTTTACATTCCACACAGAAGCAAAACATCATCAGCAGTAATTGCTTCCTGACCCCCAGGAAGGGGAAGAGGAAGACAGACAGGAGAACCTGGATAAACCAGAGATGCTGCTGGCTATTTCTCTGCCTGCCCAGCCAAAGAAATGAGGAATCAGTTTGGGATTTCCAAAGTGGCACTGTGGGAAGGAGGGGGATGGCCATGGATTTATGCTTTATTCCCACTCCTCACCTCCCTGCACACACACACAAATGTCCCTGAAGGAGTTTCCTGCAGCACAGTTATCTACCAGGCTTCCATCCCATCTGCTCTGTCTGCCTCTTCCTTGCAGGGCCCTGCTGACAGGCAGCCTGGGGCCAAGAATGGGTGAGGAGTTTGGGTGAAAAAGCCAGGAGGCAACTCTGTGCCCCAGCTGTTTTTCCCTCCTCCTTTTGCACCTCTGTTTCCCCCAAATTCACCTGCTCTCTCTCACTCTCTCTTTTCCTCCTCTTCCACCTCCACTCTCCTTACCTTCAGCTGTACTCCATCTTTCCTTCCCATCCTCTCAGATCAAGAACCTCACACTCAGTCCTAACTGCCCCCCAAGATGTGCAGAAAGGGAGAGGCTGGGGACTTGGACTGAAGGACTGCTGGCCTTAGAAGCCTGTACTCTTTAATGCTATGCTTTCTCTCTCTCCTTTTTTCTCCCCAAAAATGCTTCATCAACATCATGGATTGATGCTTCCAGCCTCTTAGCTGTAAGACAAGAAACCCTTGCAGGCCAAAGACAGACAAATGGACATAGACACAGCTCCCAAAGAATCCAGAGGGAAACAACTCTTACCAGCATTTAAAATCAAACAAACACCACCAAGCACACAAGCACATAGGGAAGAACTCAATGCCTGGCTCTAAGATGTGCTCTTCCCAAGAATCATTTCTGCCAGAGCTGAATTTATTACCAGCACAGTCTGTAAAGCAGCTGTGCAGAAGACATCTCATGCTCAGACTCAGTCATGCAGTGCCACGCTCAGCCCTGACACCTGCATCCCTTGTTGTGTTTGAGCCTAGTTGGTAACTAACCTCTTTCCTGCCCTGGGCTATGGAAACATCACCTGGCTGAGACATTTGGCACCTGGTTACCCTGTGCTTCAGCTCTCAGCCTGCCTTCAGCATCACTATCACAGCAAGAGCAAACTACCCCTACAGAGATCAGGGGCCACTTCTGCTGCTGGCTGCATCTGTACACAGCAAGAGAGCTCCAGCCACAGAGAGAGCCTGATGCCTAGGAGCTCAGAAAGCACTCAGCCTCCAGCCCCACATGTGAGCAACAGCAGAACAAAGGGATGAAATGATTTGCCCAAAAGCAGAGAGAATACTTGTCCCCAGCTCTACCTCCCATGGCTCACTTCAGCTCAATTTTCCAGCCCTGCTACCCTCAGCCAGCCTAAACTGGCATCTCTTCTGCCTTGGGTACCACCAGGGCACCTTTGCCTCTACCACTTTCCTGGCAATGTTGGGAGGAGCCCAGAGTGCCTGCTCAGAGTATAAGTCAAACTGGCAGAACCAAGAGAGGGAGAGAGCTGGGGACATGAACTAGAAAAAAGGCAAGAAAATCAATCCTCTTCAGGCTTCCACTGGGAACAGTTTGATCTGGGAAGCCAAATGAGAATATGCCTAGCTCCTTGCAAAGTCATTTGGAGAGCCTCTTTCCTGATGACAAATGCCAGCTGAAAAGAAGAAAGGATCCATTTGATCTTTCCTTTTTAAAGCTACATGAGTGCTTACAGAAAAAGAAAGAGAAGGAGAGAGAACCACATCATGTTGTATCAATCCCCACCCCCTGCTCACTTTTCAGCCCCTGTAGTGTGTTCAGCCAAAAGCTGGAACTGTGGAGGACAAGGGATTGCTTCTGTTTAATGTCAGCTGCATGAGGATGAGTGCTGTGAAAGGGAGATCCTAGTTCCAGCTGGGGCTGAGTCCAGGGAAGGGGTGTTTTTTTTTCACAAGCAGATCAATTCTGTGCTATTTGTGCCCCTTTATGGAAGGGAAATCCTGGATTCTGGCCCAGCTCCTGAAGCACCTAGTGATGCTGGGCAAATTCTTCACCTTGTCCTGTCTCAGCTGCCTCACATGTCACCAGGCCAGAACGTTACCCCAGCAGAGTGGGAATAGGAAGTTATCCTGAGTATTGAGGCCACACTGTGCTGGTAGCAAGCTCCAGCCCACCCCAGTGGAGAAGGAATGAGTATGATCCTTATCCACTGCCCTTCTCTCCTGAGTCTCTACTGGAAGGTTCTGGGAGAAGATCCAGCTGAAAGACAGGGGAGAACCTCTGTCCCTCAAAAGGTGAGGTGGCTGTGTCTGGCTCAACTAAAAGGCAAGTCCCAGCTCTATCAGCTGGGGCCACAGGCCATGTGAAACTCCTTGCTGAAGACCATCCACCCAAAACAAGCCCCTTCCTCCCCTCACATGCATGGGTTTTATCTTGGGAGTGACACCACTGACAGTAATGGAAATGGGCCCTGACTGACCAGAAGGTGACTGAGGTTCCTTCAGAGGCTCCATGGCCCAGTTCATATTGTGCTGCTGAGAGCAGAAGCATTGTAGGCACTTACAGCTTCCATTCATAGGTGTGGGCTGGGGGATTGGCATCAGATTTGCAGGTCAGCTTCACGTCCTTCCGGTTGAGAAACCAGTTGCCATCAAAACCCTCAATAGTGACTTCTGGCTCATCTGCAGGGGAGTGAGAAAGAGAGGGAAGCAGGATGGAAAAGGAGAGGAAAGAGTGATGGAAAAAGGAAGGGGGAGAAAATGAAATAGGAAGGGATGAGGGAGCAGGGGTGGGAGAAGGAAAGCGATTGCAAGGTGGGACAAGGAATGTGACAAAGGGTGAATGAAGGGGAGAGAGAAGGGGAGGAACAAAGGACATGGCAGAGGTAGAGAGAGAAAGGTGTGAAAAAGAGAAAGCATATGATTATTCCAAGGGATCACTTCAGCTTTTCACTCTCCAGAAAAAGACAGCAGCCCCCTCCTGCAGCCCCTCCACCAGAGCCCCAGCTTCCCTGCAGAAAAACCCTCTTCTGCCAGATTTTTCTCCCCCAGCCCAGAGACTGACCCTGCAGCATTGCTCTCCAGCCCTGCCCAGGCTCACTTACACTGCACATTGAGGGTGATGCTGTCAGTGAAGCGATCCAGCTGGTAATTGACCACACACATGAGCTGCTGCCGGTGAGCTTCCCGACTCGGGACCAAACGGTACCGGCTGATCACTGTGATGGTGCCATTGCTATTCCTGATCTCCTGAAATTCAGCTTCCCCTTTGAGTTTGGTGTCCCAGGTGACAGTGCTGGGGGGTTTCCCATTAGAGGAGGTGCAGGTAGCCACCAGGATCTTTTCTGTCCTGCCAGACTTAGCAATAAGCGGCCGCTTGGTGCCTTCCATCCGATTGGTGGGCTTGGCTGCAAGGGATTGCAAAAGGGAGGAGGAGGAAAAGGTACAAAGGGATGGTTAGGAAAGCAATGCCACCCTTCCTGCTACAACTCAAGAGACATTTAGTACCCTGACCCTGTCACTGACCCTGTGACAGACCTTGTGGTGAACCCAGAGCTGCTGCAAATTGCCAGCAACCTACTCTGGGGAAAGAACAGTGGTGGTGCCTGAGGTGCCCTAGATGCACAGATATGCAGCTGGAAAGTCAATCCTTTCCTGCCATAGGTTTTAAGCCCTATGTTAGAATCAGAAACCAAAACTGGAGAGCAAATTAATCAGGTTGACCCTGGTTGGGGTCTATTCATTCACAATCCTAAGCTCCAGGGACAAGCTCTACTTGTGCTTAGTATCTCTCTGCTCACTTGACAGCCACCAGCTCATTAAAACTCATCGCTCCCTTAGGGAACAGGTCACTGTTATTGCACCTGCAATTAAGAAACAGGGGAACCAAGACCTGGAGAGAGGAAGAGGCATTCCTGTGATAGCTCAGTCAACCACCTGCCCTGGGTTCCCTGCTTTCCACCTCTTTACAGTCAACTCGAAATATCATCATAGGTCAAACTGACACCCGAGATTCAGCTCTACCCTGAGCTGCCAGGACATGAGTCTTAGGCTTCTCCCCACCTGTTTAACTGGAGGCAGTGGTTGACACTACAAAGTTTGCCCAGTATCTTACCCAGCACAGTGAGGTTCAGTTGACTCTCCCGGTTGCCGGTTGGGAAGGTAGCAAACTCACAGATGTAAACTCCTTCATCCTCCAGCTCTAGTCGAGAGAGCTGAATGGTGCCATCTTTGAAGGAAGGGTTCCTGAAAGTCACCCTCTCTTTGTAAGGAGAGAGGATGGAGACCCCCATGGCAGGATTGTAGATGGCCACATTCTGCTTGGAGCCGTTGGTGGCTTTCTGCCAGGTGACCTGTGTGATCTTGACGTTGGGGAGCGGGTTGGTGAAGCTGCAGTGCAGGACCACGTCTGTCCCAATAAACCCCGAGACTGTGTCATTCACTAAGACAGTCTGAGCTTGCAGCCCTACAATAAAATGGAAAGACATGAATATAGGTGTACTCTTCAGGCAGAGAAGGAGAGATCTTCATGGACATCAAGCCTGTGAACTCCTCTAGGTATTCGTGTTGTTTCTTCTTGGCATGGCTAGTACCAGAACAGCCTACGGCTACATGCACTCAGCCCCTTCTGCAACCACCTGCATCCTCCTGCAGCTCTTCCAGCTTCATTCCTGTTCAGAAACACCCTCCTTCCCACAACTGGTGTTCACACTTCACTACGACCAGCCCTAATGCTCTGCAGCCAGCCTAGGGCTCAGGATCACCAAAGGGCACGTGGCTGGATCAATAACACTTCCCTTCCTTTTGTTGTTGCCTTTGGATGACACTAAATCAGTCATTGTAATTAGACAGATTATGCCTATCTGGAGGTATATGAAAGCAGTGATATTTATCAGCATAGCATAGCCTAACATATGCTAACAGACACTCAGACATCTATTTAATCCTACTGGAAATGCATCAGTAATTAAATGAGCTGCAAAGGCTCAGCCCTGATTCCAGAGTAGCAATAGTTCCCATATAAGAACCTGATTTACAGCAGTGTCTCTATACCTTGCCCCATCTACCTGCATGATCTAGATTGTTTCTGTGGCCTTTTCTTAACCCCAAAAGGGGCTGCATTTAAGAACCTTCCATCTTGATTCTGTGGAGGAAAGATGAAAAGGTGCTTAGCAAAAGTGGTGGCTGCTGTTCACAGCTGCTATTCTGTCTCAGTTGATTCCTCCTGACAGCTGGAGAGAAATGTCTCCCACCAGACTGACCCTGAAATTCATCTTTGGCTGCCACTGTGTCTTTCCCTAATCTGTATGTTTAGAGATAACGCTCTGGTAATTACAGAGCCAGTATTTGTATGATAAATACAATGGAGAGGCAAGGTGGTAAGAACAAGAAAAGCGAGTTTGGCTCCCTGCTTCTGGCAGAATCTGGAATTGGATGTATTCTGGGAGACAGACAGGAAAGGAAAGGAAGGGGTAATAAGAAAAACCAGAAAGAGGTACAAAGAGAGAGGAACATGAAAGGGTAATGAAAAAGAGAGGCTGGGAAAAGAAGAAAATGCATAGCAAAAGAAACAGTCAGCATCTCTTAGCTGAGGGGACAGAGCATTTCCAAAACCTTATCCTTACTCTCTCTTCCAGGGGATGAATGGGTTCCCCATGCAAGGCTAAAATGACCTCCTCAGTCTGAGCCCCTGCAGACCTGTGCCCTGTGGCTTCTACAGGTGATCCTGAGCAGGAGTCTCCTTCCTGCAGTTTCTCACACACACAGGTGCAGGCACACACAAGTCTTCCAAGCCATGAACCCAGCCTGCAGCGTTCTCTCAGCACACTCCCCTGTTTCCCTCTCACTCCATGCTTGCTGTACTCAGCCTGATCTCAAGCCTCTGCATCTCATCTAAGCCTCTTCTCTCTCCCCTTCTCCATCCCTCCACAACAATCCCTGTGACCCTGAGGACAAGCCTCAACAATCCAGCCCGGCCCTGAGACGCCAGGAGCTGACCACAGGCATCAGCAGTTCAGACTGAAACTCAAGTCTCTAGAGCTTTGTGTGAACTTGCCCCCCTCCCTGAATCAAGGGCTGGTTTGCCCCACACCCTAGCACTGCAGTTGGGTGCTCAGGAATGTTTTTCAGCTCTGCTTACAACCACAGCAAAGCACTGGTGCCCTCATGTGCCTGCATGCACGAAGCCATTGAGTCCTCAGAGCTGGCAGCTGAGCTGGCAGGGCTGCACTTTCCCTCTCCCAGTGTAGCCAGGGCCATTTTTGCCATGCATGTCCTTCTAGAAACCAGAGGGAAGGGATGTTCCTGCTCTGGTAAAATCACAGCTGGACCATGTTTCTCCATGCCTACTGGAGGCAGGATGACCAGGCAGTTAAGAGACAGTGAAAGACATTTCTGACACCATTCTTGCCTGTGCCTTGTAGGACTCCATGGCCCACAACAGCCTTCCTGATGAAATGAGGGCACTGGGGGCAGAGCAGAGCTGAGTTAATCACAGAAATCACAGAATGGCTTGGGTTGGAAGGGACCTTAAAGAACATCTAGTTCCAACCTCCCTGCAGGGATGCCCAGGACCTCATCCAACCTGGCTTTGAACACCACCAGGGATGGCAGTGCCATGCTGGCTAATGCTGGGACTTGAGGAAAGAAAGGGGAGAATTGGGAGGGGGCAGATGACTCCAACATGCTTTGCAGCATAGGCTGCTCCTTCTACCCTGGAGCTGAGACAGCCTCTTGCAGAATTTGCCCACACCTGCAGAGGTGAGCAACAGCTTTGCCAAAAGCTGCCTGGCTCTGAAGTCTTCAGGGCCTTGCAAAGCATGTGGGAGCTTGCCAGAGAGCAGAAGCAATCAGGTAGCAAAGGCAGCCCTGGGAACAACCTGCCACCCATCTCACGGTGTGTGCTCAGCACTCCCTCTTTCTCCCAAGGCTGGAGGAGGATGGATTCAGCAGCAATGGTCCCCACCTCTTTCATGAAGGGCCCATGCCCCTGAGCAGAGCCTGCCTGGGGCTAGGGCGATGCCACACTGGCTCCTCTCCCACGCAAGCTCCCTGACCCCCACAGGCCTCAGTGCTTCTCTCTGAACCATCCTGATAAGCTTGGCCTTTTTAGCAACAGCAAGAAGTCATGGCCCAGCACCTCCTCTCCGTGCCAGAAAAGCAAGAGGTGAGCCCAACCCCAGAGAGAAGAGGGCAGAGAGCCACCAGCTTCCCCTTGGAATTGCCCTTGAAGGGCACCTGCGAGGACAGCTTGGTCACAGAACCACTCAATCATGCAGGTTGGAAGAGATCTCCAAGATCATCAAGTCCAACCATCAACCTGTCACCACCATGCCACTAAACCATGGTCCTAAGGACCACAAAAAGCAGCCTTTGGTGCTGGTGAACCTGATCCTGCAGAACCTTCCTCTGCCAGGTGTAAAGATTAAGACTTTCAGCTAGTGAAGAAGCCAGTGCCAGCTGAGGACTGTTCGCCAACAACAAAGTGCTGCCAAAGCTGGGATCCAGGCCCTTACATGTAGCAACTTTGACAAAAACACATTCCAAACTTTCTAGAGGCTTCAGGGGAAAAGGGGGGGGAGGGGGGGGAAGCAGAAGAAATAACAAAACAAACAAAAAACACCCTCAGAAACCCCAAACACTGTGCGGAAATCATGCTTCCTTTCCAGGTGACTGAGTTACTCATGGCTCTTTTGCAAGAGAGGGCAAACTCTTCATGTTTCACTTCTCCAAGCCTCTCATCAGAGAAATGATGCACCCATTGCTCTGCTCTGCACCACAGCAATAACACTCACACCTCAACAGCAAAACCAAACTGGAACATAGCAAGTTCCGTCTAACGTAAGGAGGGAACTTCTTGACCCTCAGCAGGTGGTGGAGCACTGGCCCAGGCTGCCCAGAGAGGTGGTGGAGTCTCCATCTCTGGAGACATTCCAAACCCTTCTGGACACCATCCTGTGCAACCTGCTGTAGGTGACCCTGCTCTGACTGGACTAGATGATCTCCAGAGGTCCCTTCTAACCCTGAACATTGTGATGAAGAAGGGGAACTGATGGAGGAAAGGGGTTCTGCCAGTTGCTATCTCAGCCACCCCATGCTCCCCACTCTAGATTAGAAAACAGAGCAAACCAGCTACTGTCATGCTCCAGGGACTGTTTGTTTCCAAGATGAGGATGGGATGGTTGGACTTCCCTCAGCCCTGTTACACACTCAATAATTCATCAGGCCAAATGCATAGATAATTGATGGCAGCAAGCGTGCGAGGCCGGGAGAGGAGGAGAAAATAAAATCACTAATCAGCCTCTGGAGAGGCTTGAAGATACTAACCAGGATCTGTGTGTGTGTCTGCATGTGCAGGGCTGGAGCTTTGCCTTGCTTTTTCTTCCCTGGATGATGTGTGCAGTGGATAGGGCAGAGAAAAGGCTTGGGATACATCCTGCCATTTGCAGCTCCTGTGCCAGCTCTCCTAGTGCCCACCAATCCACCCTGACACCTCCCAGACAGCAAGCAGCCAGCACATGAGGTTGAAGCTTGCTGAGTTGCATTTTGCTCATTAGAGGGTTTTTTTGCTGTTGGTTTTTTTTTGTTCAGGCCCAAAAGCAGTAAAAAAGCTCAGCTGAGTGCCAAAGACATGTCACTGCCAAGGCCTCATTAGCAGAGACCTCTGAGATCCTCCTCCTCCTCCACCCTGGCCTCTGAAGTGGTTTGTGCTGCTGCCTTTCCCCACGATCCCAAACCCAGATAGTTACTAGGTCATACAAGGCCTTGGGGGCACTGTGCAGAACTCAGGGTGCCCTGTGGCACAGGCAATGGGCTGGGAAGGAAGGCCTGGATGTGAGGGATGCTGGAGAGGGAGCAGAGTAAGTGGCAGCTGGTGGATCTTGAGCCTGAAAACCCTTTCTCCAGGAGGTGCTGTTACACTGAGGCTCCCATACTTGCAAATCTGGTTCTTGCTCCCTCATCCAGAAAGCTCTGGAAATGATCTCCAGACACTAGTGAGCTCTGTCACAACAGCAAGCTGCCAGTCAATGCCTCTTTGTTAAGACTCATGTGAACTTCACATCGCTTTGCACAACTCTGCCTCTTGCTGAGCCTCACACCAATTTCTCTCCCTCCTGTTCCCTGATACTCATCTCACCCCAAGGGCACTGAAACAGCCCTTGGGAGAAGTGTGATGAGCCACCCTTTGGTGTAGCAATATCATGACTGATGCAAATGTCAGAGGAATCAGTGCTAAGAGTTTTTGCATCACTTCAAACTAAACCTGAAGGGTCACAGTAGGACCTCTCAGAAGGACAAAACAAAGCATCACACCTCAACCTGCAAAAGACCTCACACAAAGCACCTATTTTGTGACAGCTTCTTGCACTGCATCTTAACTGTGGACAAGGATGGTCCTGTATGCTTCACAGACATCTGCAAGCAGATCTCCAAACACTTCTCCTGAGGAGAAGAATGGGATGGAACAGAAGCTCAACACTTTCCAGCTGTTGGCACTTGCAATTCTTTTCTCTCCTGGTATTTCTGAATTCATCTTTCAAGTCTTCTCTATTTTTAAGTGGAAATCAAGGTCTGAAATGCAACCTTTCTTGGACAGAACACAACCAGGCTCCAACATCCCAGAAAGAACACCACAGATGAGCTAGGCAGGGTGGGAATGGGAAAGAAGAGCCTAAACCCCGGCAGGGGAATTTCAGGTGGCAAGAAGCAAAGGTCTAAGCCAGCTCTTGGCTAAGATATTGGGGTTGATACCCCTCCTCTTGCCAGGGAGGCTCTGTATTGATTGCCAGGCATTCAAATCAGTCCTCTGCTCCTCTTCCAAAAGAGCCCAGTGCCTGCCTCACCCAGCTTAGTCAATGGCTTGCAGCCACTGCGAGGAAGGAGTGGTCTCCAGTGACTCACACCATGCACTTCCTGCAGCAGCAGCTTTCACTGGAGGGCTCTCTGGCATGCACTGATTCAGTTCTGCCCCACTGGAGTGTGGAGCTTCAACACCAAAGGGATGAGAAGAGGAAAGGTTTGAGTTTCCAACACCAGGGGATGGGGCCTTAGAAAGAAGATGAGAGAGTAAGAGAGGTGGCCAAGATTCCAGCTCCAGGTGACAGGGCTGCACAGGAAAGCAAAAGGCATGAGATAAGATTGCGGTCAGGTTGGGAGACACCAAGAGAAACTGCAAGCCCAGGCATCCCTTCCCCCAGCTGAGAGCTTTCTGGGAGCTGACTGGGGCTATGGCAGGGTGGACAAGGGCCCATCTGGCTCTCACCCAAATCCCTCTCAAAAAAAGAAATACCAGGCTTGGCTTTGGCTTGCAAATAGGAAACACAGAGCCTTTTACTCTAGGTCACTGGTTCATAGCCAGAACTAGCACACAGCAGCAACAGCAGAGATATTATTATCTGAGGACCAGTCAATGGTTTGTATTGAGTGAGGTCTCCAGCCAGCCCTTCATTGGCTGTCTACTGGGACAGGATAGTGGAGATGCCTTTGGGATAAAGCAGGATTGCCTTCTCCTGCCTCTGCAGTATTTCCTCTTTGGATAAATAGAGCACAAAGCAGCCTCAGGATCCACTTGAATGAAAGATCTCTCCCAAAGGGCCTGATCCATTGATGCTCCTCTTGTTCTCTGTTAAGCTCTGGGAAGTCTATTCATTCAGCCACCACTTGGATTCACACAAAGGCCCTAAATAAGACCAAGGCCATGTTTGTCCTAGGTGTTCTGCACAGAAATAGATGAAAGAAAAGCAGACACCAGGGTGACACCAGCCACAGATCAAACAGACAATGAAAAGCAAAGATGAACACCAGACTAGACCCCTAGTTCTTGCTGTCTGTGCTTCAGCCTTGCAAACAGCCTCAGTTGTGTCCAACCTTCTATGTCTCTAGGAAGAAGACTACAAACCAGAGGAGTGGGAAGAGAACAACCATGCTTGCCTTTGCTCCCAGCTTTCCCTCTTTGCTGTACCTTTCCTGCCTTTCCCACAGGTGCTTTGCTTCACCCCCCAAGTCAAGGGGAGGGGAACATGCCCTATGGCAAAAGCAAGAAGGCTGGCAGAGCAGGGTTTCAGGCTGAAAGAGCTGACACAGCACTGGGAAAAGCCTTCCTGCAATAAAGCTATGAAACCCCATGCTCAGCAACAAAGCACAAAGGCTCCTCAGTCCCCATGGAGGAGCAAGCTCCTGCTGCCTGCCTCGCCCCACGAGCATGTCAGCTAATCCTTCAGCCAAGAGTTGCCAGTTCCCACACACCTGAGCAGGGAACCAGACAGCCTCTCACCTCACCTCTGCCTGATGGGCACTGCTGCTCAGTTCTTGGCCCACTTTCCTCCCCATACAGCCTGTTCCTCCAGGCCTTTTGGACTGGTCTTTACTCCAGCTCCTTCCTCAGTTCTTGTCCCACTCTGCACTCTTACTGGGTTCAGAAGACTCTCAACCCCTGTGTTGTGCAACTTCCTACAGCTAGCTCACATCTCCCTTCTGCCTCCACAAGCTGGCAGAGGATGGCCTCTCAACCTGCTCTACAGTGCTTGTTTCTTTGACTTGCCCTCTCTCCATGTTAGCCTTACAAAATTTCCCAGCCCTCTTGTATCTCTCCAAGCATCATCACCACCCCTCAGGCCACTCACCTGCCTCTTCTCCTCCCTAGCCACTAGTTCCTCTGGAAGGGCATCAGGGACTATCTCCAGGGTTGTAATTCTGCACTAGGAGAAGCAGGCAGCTGGCCAGGCAAAGGCAAGGGTGGACAAACCAAAAAGCCAAAGCCTCTTCTCTCAAGAGTCATCTTGCTTCCTACCAGCAAGAGGAAAAGCCAGGATCTCCTTGCTCACCAGCCCTGATCTCTGACCAAGGGAGCAGACCGAGAAAGGGGACCACATTCAGAGCCAATGCTGATATGGTGGTTGGGTGGGGAAGCAAAGGCAGAAAAGAACAGTACAGCTGGAAAATCAAGTGTGGAGGAAGGGCAAAAAGCTGAAGCTAATTAAACTGAGACTGTCCTGAGACCTTATCTTGATGGGCTGAGTCCCCAGATGCACGGTATTTTCTCTGCCCTGCCTCTTCCTTGGACTTCTGCATTGCCTTGGGTGTTGTTCAAGGAGCCTTGGTCCAGGGCTAAATATTCTCACTCTTAGCACTCTCCAGGTGCTAGGGAGGAGGGATTTAATGAAGAGCTGTGAAGAGGGGACCAAGATAGCAACCCAGAGAGAGTCTCATTTCCGACATGAAGGAACTTGAGACTGAAGAGATTCAAGACAAAAAAAAAAAACCCCACAACACCCAAAAATAAACTTGATGGCACAGAAAGAGAGAACATCAGATCCTTCCTTCCCTCCCTGGGCTGAGAGCTCAGAGCTGGAGCAGGGAAGCTCTCAGGGCTTGGCCTGCCGGTGACTCATTCAACCTCCACAATGGGAAGGCGACAAAGCCGAAACTCTGCTGACTCAGGCGTGACTTCAGCGCCAGGGTTAATAGCTGGCAGCCCTCATCTGACTGTCCCCACCAACCTCCTCCCCCCTTCTCTCCATCCTCACTCCAAATCAAGCCTCTTTTATCAAAGGGGTAGATGCCAGGTCATGGGAAATGACCAAAGGATTAGAAACTCTCTGATCTTTGTCCATGGGGAGAAAGGCAGCCTGCCCAGCCATGCTGGTATTGCAGCTTCTGTGGAGATCCAAACTCTTACAGCCACAGCTTCAGTGCCTGCTAACCACTCACAACTGACTCTGCTCTCCCTTTCCTCTTATCTTTTTTCCCCATTATCCTTTTAGCATGTAACATACTGATCTTGCTCCTTAAGCTAAGGAGAAATGGTTTCTGTCATTGCAAGTGGGAATGGCATGCTCTGTTCTACTGTCACTTGTTCAAAGACAGAAAACAACCTTTTTTTGGGGGGGGTGATAGATGTTCTGGGGGCTCATGACCTCTCAGAGCTGACAACCAGAAAAAAATCCTTGCAAACAACATGAATGCAAACATGCAACAGATGCAATGGACAGACACTCTTCCCCAGATGACTGCCTGTGGTTTCTCTTGGGATGTGTTTTATCCTGCCCTGCAGGAGAGTGGGAGAGACTCAGACCCTCCCAACTCTGGGTTCTTTAAGGACCTCTGCCTGTGCAGGACAGGTCAGAAAGAGCAGTGTGTACAAACCAACCAGAAGTGCCCTGCCTGACTGCCTGTCTACTGCTGCTCAGCTTTCTTACCACCTTATCATCATCATCATCATCATTTCTTATCCCTCTGCAAGGAAGTGACTTTACAAATCCCACCTCTTCCCAGATTTATGACCTCCAGAGGGCACTGACAGACATCAAGCTTCAGCCCTTCCTGGGCCCCAGCTGGAGGAGTAAGTCTGCATCTTTATGGAAAGTTCTGCATCTTCAAAAGGCTTTTCAAACAGTAACTAATTAATCCTCTAGCACTCTGAGAGGCAGGAAAAGTATTATTATCCCCTCCTTTCAGGGATGGGGAAATCAGAGGTGTTGAATGACAAAGAGATGTGCCCAAGGCCACCCAAGCAATGACTGGCAATCTGACTTGAATGGCTTGGTTTAGATGTGGCTATCTGCATATTATGGTGGCAATTCTCACCTAAGGAAGGAGGGAGGGAGGTATTTGTGGCAAGGTTTCACAGCCTCACCCACCACTCATGCAAATAGAAAAGGTCACCCTCATCTTTATGGCTAAGGAAACCGAGGCACAGGGAGATGAAGTGGAAAACCAAGTCCATTGGGAGAGCCTGGAACCTACCTAAGCATTATCCACATCAACAGCTAGGCTGAAGGCTCCCAAAATGTGGCTCTCCCTTTTCTCAACCATGAATAAACTGGCTGTGACCAAATCCATGACATTTTGTGTTCAGAACATGTCAGAAATTATGAGAGACATGGAGGCTGAGGGTGAATGTCCCCTTCAACCTCTGGGCAAAGCCAGCTCCACAGTTCCAGTCCCTGGTGCCCTCAGGAGCTAACATATGCTCTGGGTTTGCCTCATTTCTCCTGCTTCCCGGATCAGTGCTTGCTGTGATCCTCCTAGCTCAGGTTTAGATCTGGCATGGCCTGCTCCAGCTCAGCAGTAATGCCACCTCAGCAAGGAGAGGAACCTGAACAAGGGCAGATTTGGGTGCATGGGACTCCCTTTGGCTCCAGACCTCACAGCAGCTGGTAGGGTTGAGCAGAGGGCAGCTGGCAGAGAGATTAACTCCATGCTGATGGAGATGCAGCACTCCTATCTCTTTAAGGTCACAGCCTCCATCTAGGCTGTGTCAGGAATGATTGCTGAGCTTCAAAACAGCTGCACAGGTAGGGGCTCAGAGGAGCCTGCTGAGCTTGTAAGACTCAGGACTGTAAACAAGTCCCAAGACCACCCATTAAAGGCAGCCTGTGCTGGCCCCAGTGGTGAGCATCTCCAGTGGGGAGGGAGAGGAAGGTAAGAGCCTGACAGGGAGGCCTCCCACTAAGGGTCATGCTCCCTGCCTTGTTCTTCCTGGTACAGAGCTCTGGGATGCATGAGATGGTGCCTTTGCTTTTCCAGGGATGATGGCAGGGGAGACCTGCACGGCTGCATCCACTCTTACCTGCCCAGAAAGGGGAGGGCAGTCAGCAAGGGCTCACTGCTCTGTAGAGACAGAGATAAGGTTTGGCTCAGAGAGGAGGGCAAGTCAGGAGTAGCTGGAGCTCAAAGGGACTTGTCCAGAAAGAAGATGATTTGTCCTGCAGAGAGGAATTCACCAAATAGGGACCACATTGCATTTCCCTTTGGCTACCTCTCAGTGGGAGCAAGGCTTCCTCTTCTGAGTGGGGCAAAAAGGGGTAACTGGGGTCTTAGATTTACCAGCTGTATAGACTTAGTGATTTCAGTGCAATGGAGGAGGCAACAAAACTCCCAGGAAGAGAAACTTAAGGGCTTCTCCATAACCTCCTCAAACAAGGTGGCTTTGTGCTTCCAGGTAGCCTCAGGGAGGAACTGGGCTGTGACTCAGGGGAATTTGATGGCAAGTGTCACTCAGGAGGGGGAGTGACAAGTTCTAAGTGACTCATCAGGCACCCTATGCCCAGCTATAAAGATGTCCCTTCCCAGAGATCCCAGGAGGCATTCCAGCATCATTCAGACCCAGAGGCTGATGGATGAGGCATCAGGAAGCATGTACAGTGGCTGGCTGCTGTTTGGGCTGGCTTTTGGGGCCTCTCTCAGCATGTTTCACTTTTTTTCCCCAACCTGCAGATATCTCAGCATGAAGGCTGAGATACCAGCAACTGTGACAGGAGCTGTGGGTAGCTACAAGGCCTGAATCTCTATGGCAGGCTTGAATCATGTATTTAGAAGCAGAGAATTACCAGGGTTGGAAGGGACCTTAAAGATCAGCTAGTTCCAACCTCCCTGCCTGGCAGAGACACCTCCCACTAGATCAGGTCAGATAACTGCTCCTGAAGCCTGGGTTCACCAGAGACAAGCCAGAACAAGAAGAAAAGCAATCAGTTCCCTCTAAAGATCTATTAACAGACAACAGAGTGGGGCAAGCCAAGAGTCAACATCCCAATCCCAGCCTCATGTCACAGAAACTATGCCCAGAGACTGAGGGTTAAATAACTCATTTGGCCTTAATTGACACATTTCATTGACTTCCATAGTTATTTCCTAGGCTGCAGCAGCACTAGGCTGTCTCCTGTAGTAAGCTGTGTTCCAAAGGCAGGCTAGGAGAACAGCAGGCTGCTCAGTGGGGTAGATAAGATTTTCCCCTGCACCACTGGGGAAAGCTCCAGTGAATCATGCTGGTCTTCAAAGACCAGGAGATCAACTAGTCTCTCAGGACTTCTGTGTGCATCATCCTGGCTGCAACTGGGAACTGATGGAAGCTGCCACAAAAATGAAAAATATGTGGGGGAAAAAAGACCCCAACCAACAACCAAGTAGAGCTAGTGGAAAATTTTCCAAGAGGGCATGTTTTCCTGAGGGAAAGTGCCAGTCAGTCCAAGCCAAAACCAGCCACTGGAACGTGCTGATTTTGACAAAACCCAATTAAAAGAAACCCAAAAGGCTTTTGATAAGGTTGAAATGGTCTGTGCTAACTTTGGAACTGAGGGTTTCCTCTTTGGGCTTTCTCTTTTGAAGACTTATTACATTTATTGTAGAACAACTTCTTTTGAACTCTCATTGCTTTCAGATGATGTGTGGTGAAACACCAACCAGAACTGCAGCCAGAATGAGATGCTTTGGTGGCAATGCAATGAGGCATTTTGCACTAAGCCAGGCCAAGGTTTCCTTCTGAAATTTCATTTCTGTGGAAATTTTCCAATCTCACTTTTATTTCCAAGCAGAAGACCCACTCTGAAACACCCAACACCCCCCTCCTTGCAAGCCCATGCTGTGTTTTAGTCATCTCCACAAGTGACCTTTCCAGCAGCTCTCACACCCAAAGAGAAGTGCTCCTCCTGCCTGCCTCTGAAGCAATCCATCTTCACTTTCCACAGCTGAGCTCCACTCCATCTGGATTCCTTCTCTACAAGTCTCATCCCACTCCAAACCCCAGCTCAGGACTTCTCTGAGGTCTCAGGCCAACCTGCACAGCTGGGTGATGTAGCTCAGGATGGGACCTCTCCAGTGTCTGTCCCTTTGGACTCCATGTCTCCTGCCAGATGGATTTGCTCCCACCCTCCACCTGCCTGCTGTGCCCACCTCCTCCTCCGTCTGCCGTTTGTCTCTTCCCACTTGCTAACAACTACATGGGAGGCTATTTAAAAGAACTCATGTTCTTTTCAGATCGGGGGAAGAACACAAACCAGGCTATTAACAGTTTCTTTGTAGCAGACATGACAATATGGACACAGTTCCTGCAGAAGGTTGTCCATTTCTCAAGACAAGATTTACCCAAGGGATGTCAGGCAGCTCCCTCGGGGGGAGGAGAGAGGAAGGAAGGGAAAAGAAAGGGAAGGAGAAGAAAGGAGAAAAAGAAAGGGAAGGAGAAGAGAGAGAGAAGAGAGGAGAGAGAGGAGAGAGAGGAGATAATAGAGAGAAGAGAAGAGAGAAGAGAAGAGAAAGGAGAGAAGAGAAGAGAAAGGAGAGAAGAGAGAGAAGAGAGGAGAGAGAGGAGAGAGAAGAGTGAGAAGAGAGAAGAGAGGAGAGAAGAGAAGAGAAAGGAGAGAAGAGAGAGAAGAGAGAGGAGAGAAAGGAGAGAGAGAAGAGAAAAGAGAAGAGAAGAGAAGAGAAAGGAGAGAAGAGAGAGAAGAGAAAGGAGAGAGAGAAGAGAGAAGAGAAGAGAAGAGAAGAGAAGAGAGAAGAGAGAGGAGAGAAAGGAGAGAGAGAAGAGAAAAGAGAAGAGAAGAGAGAAGAGAGAGGAGAGAAAGGAGAGAGAGAAGAGAAAAGAGAAGAGAAGAGAGAAGAGAGAGAAGAGAGAAGAGAAGAGAAAGGAGAGAAGAGAGAAAATATCCTTCAGGTTTCCAGAAGAACTTTAGCATTTTGCCCTAGGAAAGCTGCAAACAACTGGGCAAGATCTCTCAGCACCTGGCTATGTCATCAGGAGGCCAAGTGCTTGGGCAGTGCAGACAGCAGCTGCTCTTCCACACGCTGCAGAGCACCTCTGGCTTGCCCAGGGTGAGCTCCTGCACAGCAGTGCCCCAGTGGCAGCCAGCATCCCAGCTCCCTGAGCTCCCTCCTGCCAGCACCCAGCAGGTCTCATCTGCCACCTCCTTCGAGGGCTGCTGGAAGGAGGGTGGACACCCCCAAAACCTCAGCACCACAGAGTCTGTGCTCCTGCAAGAACAGCTCTGTCTTCCACCAGGGAAGCACTCAGGGATGGGGGAAATGGCTCTGGAGCCAAAACAGCAGAGGCAGAAGCAGGGAGACTTGTGGCACAGATGTAGATGACTTTCCTGACCTGCCATGCCAGGTCTGAGAGCAGCTGAGGACCATCACACAAGGAGGAGCTGTGCAGAACAAATCCCTAGGAGACAAGAACAACTCCCCTGGGGTCTTGATGCTCCACAGAAGGATGGGACAAGCCTGGCCAGAGCTCCCCTGGGGGCTTCACCATCTCTAGACATGGTAGGTGGGCTTGAATTGCTCAGAAGCTGCACAGCAGCTTGGGTCTCACTTGTTTTTTGCCACCCCTGCTCTGGAGCAGCCACTGCTTGAGCTAACAGCTGTGAAGAAACATCTTAACTTGTTGCTTAGGGACCAAGGGGACAGATAGAACACAGCTGGATGCTGGACTACCTAAGAAGATGGATGGAAGGATATAAATAGCTAATAGCAAGAGAAAAGAGGACAGAAAGTCCCATTCTCCAATTTGTAATAAAGTGACCAGAATAAGACTGCAGAAAGACATCCAGAAATAAGGAAGGATGAAATAAGAAAGGATGGAAAAAGAAAGCAGAGGGGAAAAAAAAGATGAAAGGGAGCTTCTTAATTTGTTTGAACAGTAAATTCTCCCATGATGGGAAAGGACTTAATGTCACAAACCATTACTGGCAGTAAGGTACCCAGATACTTCAGGAGTAATGGAGTAGGCAGTGGGAAAGAAAGATAAGTATGGAGATAAATGTCATTAACTCCTCTTAGTGTGGGGGTTAGGAAGTTCAAAGGGTCAGTCTGCAGTTAAGGACAGAAGTCTCAGGGGCTGTGTCTGACAACAGAGCCTTGTCTGCAGAAGCTCTTGAGGCAAAGGGAGGCAGAAAGGAAGGTGTTTGAAAGCATCTTGTCACCTTCTGTGAACACAGAGCAGAACAGGAGATGTCCTCCACACAGAAACAGAACAACTGGCTCCTTAGGTTAGCTCAGGCACTGGGAAATGGTAAAGCCACTCTGGGAAAGGGCTCTACTTGTGCTAAGCAGCCTGGTTGGGCTAAGCAAGGGGAATATGAGTACAAGACACAGCCCAGTGCCTTGCCAGTATGGCCCCAGGTTAGATGAAATGAAGGAATCATCAATTAAACCAAAAGCTAAGGGGTTTTTTTCTCCTTGTTCTGGAAAGGCACCAGACTTGAGAAGCTCCTGTTTCTGATGCTGTCACAGCACCAAATCCATGACTCACAGGGAACAGTCTATCACACTTGAACCCTCAACAGATCAATAGTGTGGCAAACAAATCAATC
Source organism: Galbula dea (assembly GCA_013399015.1). Classification (NCBI taxonomy): domain Eukaryota; kingdom Metazoa; phylum Chordata; class Aves; order Piciformes; family Galbulidae; genus Galbula; species Galbula dea. The sequence continues at coordinate 2,445,218 of VWZX01000495.1, forward strand.
CACATTGGAATCACCCCTGCAAGGATGCAGGGGGGATGATTTCTGCATCTGAAGCCACCCCTGTGCCCAGAGCCAGCAAAACACATGGGCACTGGAGGGAAGAGAGCAGAGGGAGATAAGAATGATGTGCCCCAAAGGGAAATGAAGAGACTGCCTTTAGAGGAGACACACCTTCCTCAGCAGGGATCTGCTCAGAAAGAAGGAACAGCCCTGAAGCAGAAAATCCCTGCCTCTTTGCAGGCTTGAAGGCAACCTCAAAGGCCAGTCCTGCCTTACCCCATAGGCTATGTGCAGCCCTGGGGGCTATACAGGCTAACAGAACTGGGATTTTGGGTTCTTTCTGTGAGTATCCCTAAGCAAAGGACTCAGCCAGGGAAACAAGAGCAAGCCCAAGAGGAAGAGGAAGTTTACAGCCGTTCTCAGACAAGGGAATGTGCCCTCTCCTCCCTGAGCTTCCACATCCCTTAGGAAAGCCTAACAGCTTCCATGCAAGTCTGCACAGGAGCCTCTGGGAGCCTGAACCTGAGGCCTGACAACTGACTGGCAGAGTGTGAATCCAAGGTAATTGCATTGTTTGCTCTGGGAATACTCCAGATAGACTTGGCATGACTGACAAACAGACTCCCAATTCTCCCATTACAGGATCTACAAATCCTCTGCCTTTTCACATCCCTGGGATCTGGTTTTTCTCTTCTCTCATGCCCTCATCCCTGAGAAAAGTATTTGAGTCTCTGCCTTCACTATCTGGCTCTGTAATGAAATCCTTGTCTCTTCCAAACATGCCTTGCACTTCAGGGGTTCTCTGGAGTAGACAATGAGGGAAGGGTCCCTTGGGCATAAAGACAAGCTATCTGCAGGCAGCTGTTTGGGGCTGCAGGGTTAAGCCATTTTAATTACCTGGAAACAGAGCACCAGCCAAAGAATGGCCAATGTGTAAAGCAAGCCCTGCTGCCCCAGTGAGGCTGGGATGTCTCAAGAAGGCTGCCTGCTGGTCTTCTGCTAGATTAAATTATTTTGTGAGAGCTGCCCTACAGTTTTATGGCAGTGGGGAGAAGTTGTTCCTGCACCCCAGAGTCCATTGTTTCTTTTGGGGGCAGTGTCTGTGATGCCAGAGCACTGCAGGTTACAGCATGCCCTGCAAAACCCCAGGAACTGTGCCTTCAGCAGGGGTGGGAGCTGTTGCTTTTCCATTCCTACCACTACAGAGAGGCAGATCCCACTTAACTCAGAGCCCAAGAGCTTTAGGAAATCAGTGTCATCCCCATTGCTGGGCTAGAAGCAGTGGAGGTAGGGTTTAGTACAGCAAAGCCACAAAACTGACCCACACTGAGGTCAAATTCACCAAAAAAGAAAAAGGAAAAATAAAAAGTCACATCCTGAAGCTCCCAACTTGTTTTCCATTTGTTGTTTTGTGGAAGTTGAAAGGATTCTGATCACCTTTCTACCTCCTAGCTGCCTCTGCAGTCTCAGTTCAGGCTGGTTCCTGCTGTGGCAGTTTTTGACCAACAGTTCTCACACATGCTGGCCTCAAGTTACACTGGTGCCAGGTCAAATACCCTCACCAGGGCTCAGCCTAGGACTGAACAGGACTGTGCCAGGGGCCTTGCTCTCTCATCATCCTATCTCACCCACTCAGCAGGTTGCCTCCACCTCTGGCCTCCATCTGCCTATCTGAGTCCATCTGTCCCCAACCTACCCAGCCCTACCCAATTCCCAACAGTTCCCCATGGCTCCTGCTTCCCTCCTATCCTTGCCATCTTCCTCACATGCCCTCAGCATACCCATGTGAAAGAAAATGATGTTTGGGTGTGTTTCTATGTGGGCAGAGGGAAGGAACAGATCTTTCCCAAGAGCCTTAAGATGGGAGCCTGTGCTGAACAGCAACTCTTCCCCGTGCAGCCATGGCTATTTCCCTGCCAGCTGGGTCACCCTAGCCCTGTGTGAAGCCACCTGAGGCTGTGGCAGCATTCCCCACCACAAACTCAAACAGTCCATAGGTGGCACATTGCTTGGCAAGCTGTGCTGTGCTTCTGTTGAAACTCCTGCACATGCCTGACTCCCCCCTCTGCTTGTCTCCTGCCTCCTTCCCAAGCACTCTGCAGGGCAGCTCAAGCCCTGCCAGCTCACGGAAGCCAGTGATGTTCTCCAGGGCAAACCTGTCCCCTCCCAGCTGGCAATGGCTCTGCTGTACAGACCCCCCTCCCCAGAGCTGCTCTGCTGAGGGGACTGAGCCTTCCTGGCTCCCTGCCTCCTTCCCTTCTCCTCCTGTGTTCACAAGCACTAGGGAAGCCCCAGCTGGGTCCCATGGGACTCAGGGTCTCCAGGATGCTCCTGTTTCCCTTGCCCTGCCATGTGGGAAGCCACACCTTGACCTCTTCGAGCTCTGACTTGCCTTTTCCCAGTTGGACTGGTGCTGAGTTGGACATGCTGGGGCCTGCTGCCTCCTCCCTGTCCCTTTGAAGACAAGACACGTAGGCAGTGCAGCACGCTGAATGCAGCTGCACATCACAGGATCCAGCCCTCAGCCTTCTGTGTGGAAAACCCACAAATCCATGAGTCACCTGGCTTCAGCAGAGGCAGGGGCTGCAAATCTTCCACTTCTCTCCCCTCTCTCAGTGGGATGGATGTGTTCCCAAGACACTCTGCCTTCCTCCTCCCTCCCCACTAACTGACAGAAAGGGGAACAGACTTGTGCCTGCTAGGCTCTGCTGGGCTTTGGGAGCAGGATCTTGGACCCAGAGCCTCAGGATGGGCAAAGGGGAGGTCTTCATGCAACCTGGTGTCCCTGCTGTGAGAAAGGGGAAGGAGAGAAAGGGCAGGGATGTTTGGTGCCACAGCAGGTAACTAGAGCAGGCAGCTTCCTGCAGAAGAAGCCACAGGAGGTGGAGGCCTGGCATGGATCAGCTTTGGCTCCACAGCAGAGCAGCCTGCCTCAGCTGAAGGATTCTGCATGCTCAGAACTGACACCCCCCCCTCCCTTTTCCCCTTTCTCAGAGACCCTCACTCCTCTCAGCTTCATTATCATCCCATCCAGGCACTCTCCTTCCACCAGCTCCCCTGGTGCCTCTGCAAGGGAAAAGGATGAGGATGAACTGGATATGGGAAGGTTCCTGCCCAGCACTGGAGTTGCCATCTGGCAAGCAGGGTACTGAGAAGGGTGTGTGCAGAAAGCAACGTTGGAGAGAAGAGGAAATACATGCTGTATTACATGAACCCATGCCACCTTTCAGGGCTTGGCACAAAGGTTTCTCAACTTCCAGAGCCCAGCTAGACATCTCCCACAAAGGCCAAAGAGACAACAGAGAGACAACAACAACCTAGTAGGGTTAGCACCAGGGTAACCAGCCTGCCCCCACTGCTGCCTCTCTTCCCCCTCAGTGGAGCTGAGGCTAGCACAGTACAATGAGTAATTAGGTTAATGAGCTAAGCATGGATTTTAATTGGGATTCCCTGATTTACTGGTCTATCTCCTCCTTTTGTTTTACTGTTGGTTAAGGTTCCTAAAAGCTGCCCTTGCTAAAGGCTCCAGTATCAGAAAGGTCTTATGGATCTTTAATTGTATTTAATCATCAAGGTAATTAATGATCCTTGAGCAAAATGGAGATTGCATCTAGAGTAGTTCCAGTCTTGCCCTTCAGCATCTGTTGTGTCTGGGCAGAGGCACTCTGCAGACACGTAGGAAGGAGGCTGAAACAGAGAAAGACAAAAGGATAGTGGAGAGAGGAGAGGGATGGAAAGAGAAAGGGATGGGGGAAAAACCAAACCACAACATGTAACATGAAGAAGGAGCTGAGCAGGAGAGAGGGAAGTGGGGAAAGGGAAACATTGCTCCTGCTTCTCATTATATATATGAGCACTGTCTCATGGCTGATTCATGTGACAGAAGGAAACCAGGTTCCTCAGCCACGTGTTCAAGATGCCCTGTGATGCTCCTCTGCCTTTCTTGCAAGCTACCCATCAAATGTCTAACTGTCTGTGAAACAGCCTGAAGTTGCAGAGAGCTGTCAGAAGGCACAGCAACAGGCAAGGGAAAGGCTGCCTTCCACCACTGGAGACCAGATCCCAAAGGCAGACATGCAACTGTCTGTAGTCCCTGGGAACTCAGAGGACCTTCCTGGATTCACATGGCCCTGCCTGAGCTACCAGAGTAGTTTGCCACTGGACTGGCATTCCCCAGGGGGACAGGGAACTACCAGCCACCTAATTCCAGAGCCTGGAGCATCAGCTCCTGGAAGCTGGGTGATCTTTCCCTATGCCTCCAACAGGCACCCAGTGCTCAGACTCCAGCAAGGCTACTCCCATGAAGACACAGAATCACCTGCTTCTGCTGTTTCCCTTTGTCCTCCTTTGCTTCCCTCTGGCACCACCTCACACCCCTTTTTTGCAGGAAGCCATTTCCAAACTTCAAAACCCTGCCAGGGAAGCAGGGAGAGGGCGAGCAACAGGCAGCAGGCTGCAACACGTCCCTGCTCTCCCAGGCCACAACCGTGCCACTCCCCTCCCAGCTGAGACCTGCAGCCACCCTCTCCCAGCTCTCCCAGAGCACAAACAAAGCCTGTCCAACCAGAAACTGGGCTACCTGCTCCAACTTGCACCAGAAATGCAGCTTTAGTTCGAAATGTCAGCAGGAAAGCAGAAGGGCAGCAGAATCAGTCCCCACCACTGAGGACCTATTCAGGCCACCACCAGCACAAGGATGGGCAAAGCAAGGAGAGGTCTGTGCTAGCTCGTTGAGGAATGTACTCTGGCTCCCAGCCCTAATAGCAAGAGATGGTTTAGTGCAGAAACAAATACACTGTCCTCTCCTCTTCCAGCCTCAGGAAAGGTGGGCAGGCTAAATGCAGCTCCTCTGCTGTGAGGATTGAGGACCACTGCCAATATTGCATAGGAAGCAGGGGAAAGACTGGTGGTGCTGGTAGTGGGGTGATATTTGGGACTGCATGGAGAGGAAAAATCCAGCTGCCACTGCAGGGTCCACTCAAAAGGTTGCCTCTCTCACTCCCAGTCTGGTGGGCTCTCCATGGTTGGGCTCAAGGGAAAGGTCCTGGCATGGTGCTCCAATTAGCCTGCTTTTACACTGTCATTGCACATTAGCCTGAGCATGGCTTCAGGTGGAACTCAGATAAGCTCTGAGTTGTGGCTTGCAGAGAGAGAAACTGTTGGCTTGGGCTTGCATTTCAAACCAGGCATCAACTGGGTTCACAGGCTTCCTCCAGCTTGAAGCAGCCTGAGGTCAAGGGTAAGGGTTGGGGTCAGAGGTCCCCTCCAGATATTAAAAGTCCAGCTTTTCCTGGAAACCTTGGGCTCTATTACCATGAGAAAGGGACTACACAGAGCCAGTCCTGACTGGGAACCTGCCTCTTCCCACTCTGGAACAAACCTCCTCAGCAGGCAGGTTGCAGCTTGCTTGGGCCATCAGCTTGGTGGATCTCATTTCTAGTGGGGTTTTTTGTTTTGTTTTGGTTTTTTTTTCTCCTTTATTGCCTCCCTATTTGCCCCAGGGCTTGAGAAAAGGCTGCCTCCTTCTCTACAGCATTAGCAAAATATGCCAATTTTCTCCACTTGGAATATTTCATACCCTGGCCCTTTTCTCCCACGCTCACTCCCTCCCTCCCTTCTCCATCCCACGTTCAGCTCTGGCTATGGTAGCAGCTTCTGAGCCATGCCTGCTCAGGTGCTGGCAGGCACAGGTGTGCAGGCAGTGTGACTGTTGCCTCTGCTTTATCCCTCCAAGCAAAGCCCAACCGAGCTAAGAGGAGCACTAGATGTGAGATCTGGGGAGAGGCAGAGTGCTAAGAGCTGCATAGGAAGGGTGTCCTCCAGAAACATGGGACAAGGAGCCAGCCAGCACAGATGCACAGGGAATAGGAGAGGAAGTGACAGGCTAGTTTGTGTCTGTCTGCAGCAATGGGCCTTGAAAAGCATGGCACTGCAGTGAGGAGAAAGGAGAGGGATGCAGACTGGGAAAGGGATCTGGCTACAGCAGCAGCATGGCACTGGGATCTGGTCATGGTCCTATGGAAACTCCTCTCCCTCCAGGCAGAGCAGGGTCTTGGTCTCTCTACCAAGGCTGTTCTCTGCAGACCCTGATCCTGTCAATGGCTAAGCTGCTTGCAGCAGCCATGAAGAGCTGGATCAATCCTGTCCATCCTCCCAACAGTAAGATCAGGCTGCCTGATTGTGTCATTTATTTCCCTGTAAATAAAGCAGCCAAAAGAGAAACCTAGCCCATAAATGAGAAGCCTTCCTAGAGACACAGCTCAGCAAGGAGCAGCTGGGCAGATCAGGAGGAAAGCAGGGCTGGTGCTTCCTGGCCTGACCTCATTTGGCAGGAGCTGCCTTGGGCTGGAGCACAGCAGCAGGCAGGCACCTTCATCTGGACCAGCTGCCCTGGTGGCAAAGCTCCTGGGGTGTCTGGTGAACCTATCCTGCCCCACAGGACCCATGCCCTGGTGCAGACCACACCTGGAGAGGACCCTCTCCACAGGAGGTACCCTTCAACCAAGCAAGGGGGTGATTTGGCAGATGGGAGGGGACTCCTCTCATCACAGACGTGGTACAGTCACAGAGAGGCTTCCTCCTTTGCTTTGGGCAGAATGCAAAGAGCACCTTGCTCCCACTGGCCATGTCCAGCTCATCCCCTGCACTTCCACAAACCAAGAGCTGCCCTCCCCAGGGGTGCTCCTCTGGCACCTCCTAGGGTCCTGCTTCTCCAGCCTGCTCTGTCCTCCTGCTTCCCAGCCTGGTGAAGGAGGGAAAAGTGAGGTTCCCAGTGGCTTCTGCCACAACAACTGTGCCTAACCTTTCTAGGAGCACATTCCCTCTTCTGTCCCTCAAATCAGGCCACCTGTGGAGCCAGGAGGAGAATACAGACAACATTTTGGCCATTGTGCTTCAGGGCAGGAGATGGTCATGGTTTGCCATGCCAGGGTAGAACTGCCCCTTCAAGGCATGTTACTCACTGTCCATTATTTCCTACTGCTAACACCAATCATTTACTCCTGTTTGAAAGACAGGACCTAGGTCCCAAACCAACACCTGCAGAAGTGGGACTCAAATCCTGCTGCCTGCTAGCAATCAGATTATTTTCTATCCCATGAAGGAGGGACTTCAAGCAGCTCCTATAGCTCACACCATCCTGCTGGGATGCAGACTGCTGGGCCAGGGTGACTTGGTGAGCAATCCCTACTGACAACCAGAGCTGGGATCACACCCAGACATTTACAATTGTCCCATTGTCCCCAGGCCACCATCTCCTGCAAACAGAGGTAGGAGATGCTGGGTAACACCAGCATCTGCAGATCCTGCTGCAAAAAAAAGAGGAGGTGCTGGACTCCTCTAATAGTTTAGGTCTGATGCACCAAGAAGCAGAGCTCCAGCTCTTCCAAGGAGCCAGGAGCTGACCTTCCAGCGACAGAGCCCTGAGCTTCAGCACATGCTCAGCCAGGGCTGTATTGCATCAAGGAAAGCCCCAGGGCTCTCTTTGGAGCTGCTGAGCCTAGCTGTGGTGCCAGGGCCTGCTGGCAGCATCCATGCCTTCTCCTAGGGGATGGCAGGTGGGGGAAGCAAGCTGTGCTGGAGCTGCTTGCCTTGGGGTCCCTGCCAGCAGGGTGATTTCCCTCTCGCGTGTCAAGGGCAGCCAGCAAAGAGCTGGCTGAGAAGCTGCCACTCTTTCTCTCAGCTCTGCCTTCCCAGGAGGAAGGGGAAGCAGAGTGGCAGGCCCTGGAACATGCAGGAACAGGCACACAAATGCACCTGACTTAGACTTTCTCTTTTTCTCCTTTTCTCCCCTCCTCCACACTGCCTTTTGCTCTGCCCTTCCTGGCACCTCAGCACACAACAGCATTGTCCTTCTCTGCCAGGAAGAGCAACCTGATGAATTCAAAGCAGCAAAACTCAGCAATGGCACAGAGGGAGCTGGCTGCGTGGGAAGGGGAGAGTTGAGGAGGACCACTTGACCCTGTCTCACTGCAGAAACTTTTCCCTGCTTGACCCTGCCTGGAAACATCTGCACTGCATAAACACGAAGGGAAAGACCTCCAGCAACTGGAAGCACCAGGAGGGTAGTTTCCAGTCACTACTCAGCAACAAACTCACACTGTTCTTGTTTACCACTGCTTGCCAAGGAAGGATCAGGCTCAAGAGTCCTTGCAGCATGCAGAGGGCTTGTCTGAAAACTGATCTTGATCCCCTGCCTTTGTTTTTCATAAAGACAAAAGAAGGAGAGCAAAAGATCTTGAGGGATGCAGAGAAGTCACTGTCTGAATACACAGCCCACAAAGCCTCACCCAGACATTGTGAAACCCTTGAACTGTTGTTTAAATACAATTTTAAACAAGAGTCCCAGGCCTTGATAGGCTGAAGCTGATGAAGAACAAAAGGAGCCAAGTTTTTTTCAGTGCACACACTGAGAACAAATGGCTTTTTCACTGATAATGCCAGGGACTGAAGCCAGGGGATTCATCAGCATGTTTTGACATCCCACGGGACTGCAGAATGCTGCCCATGCCAGTGCTAAACAACACATTCACAGGGCCAGAAGGGCAAGCAGGAGCACAAGGCCTCCCAGCCACCCAAAGCACCACAGAAGCTGCTGCCAGACACTTAGGACACTTCAGCTTTCAGAGTCAACCTCTCCTTCAGATGAATGGAGAGTAACTCCTGCACTGCAGACACCAGTTTGCAGCCAGATCACTTGGCTTGGGTTGCTCTCTGCAGCATTACTGCTCCTGTCCCAGGGGAATCACTGTACAGGGAATTACCCCAGCAAGTGCATGCAGCAGAAAGGGAGGTGATGCCTTAGCTTCTGTCCAGTCATTCCTGCTCTGTCTTATCCTCAGCTTTCTGTGCACACCCAGGCTGAGAGCTGGGGTGCCACTGTGCCAGGATGCCCCTGTGCCTTGTCTGCCCAATGTTGTTGTGTTTTGCTCTTCATTCCCCTCAGGAGGTTCTTTTCAGCCTCACTGTTGTGGTAATGTGACTCTTGGGACAAAGTCACTGGCATGTGGAAACCCAGGCAAGGAGATGAATCTTGGAGAGACAGTAATTAGTTCTGTCATATTAATAAATCAATAAATCTCTCATTTATTCTCCAGATTTCACTTCCCATCTCTGTGTTTTCTCTTCCTGTCATACAAACACACTTGTAAAAATGTTGGAAGGGGCAAGGAGTGATTGAGAGAAGCGGGGAAGGGGAGAAGAAAGCTCCAAGCAAGAGGCCATCTTCCACTCTGTAAAGCTGCTTAGCCTCTCCAGAAAATGATGCCCAGCTACTGACATGGCTCCTAAAGTTGCAGTGACAGAAAGGTGAGAGGAGCAGCAGCTCTGCCTGCACAAGGAGCAGCCACCACCGTGGAAACAGCTCACGCTGCACGGCGCAGGCATCTTCATCTTAGCTCTCAGCCTGCACCCACTGTGGAGTCAAGGAACAGAGATTTCTGCCACCTCATTGACTCAGTGTGCTGCCTAGGTATTTCCTTGGACATGAAGGAATCTGGATGATTAGCTCCATATTCCCATTTGATGCCAAAGCAGGATCTTATGGGAACCCACTCCAATGATATCAAGCCTTTCTTGCTGATGTGGATGAGAGAGAGGACTCTGCTCTTTCAGCAGTTTACCAACAGCTGCTCCAAACTGTTCAGGAGACCTTGGCCTACATATTCTAAAGGGACAGGCTAGCTGGAGACCTCATGTCATGAGATCTTGTTCTTTTCAGAAATTACTTATGAAGCACTGGCCTCCTTAATGCGTCTTAACCTGGACAGCCCAAATCACAAGCCACAAGGGGAACATCAGCTGAAGTTGTCTCCTCCCCCAGAGCCTGCTTGACAGTATTGGTCCTTGACCAAAATTCTAAGCAAAGCACTTGTCTTTTTAATTCTCACTTTGGAAACTGCCCCTCTGTGAAAACTGACACTGCCTCTGGATCACATTTCTGACTCATCACTTAAAGATGATGCATTTTGGCCCAACGCTCAATCCAGCCTTTGGAAAATGATGCTTGGCCTCTTCCCACCCCCTCTTGCCCTCCTGAACAGCCAGCCTAGGAGGCAGAGGCAGTGGTAACCCAGATGTATTTGTTGCAGGGGAGGAGGTACTGAAGAGTACCCAGAGAGGTGGTGGAGTCTCCATCTCTGGAGACATTCCAACCCCAGCTGGACACCATCCTGTGCAACCTGCTGTAGGTGACCCTGCTGTGCCAGGGGGGGTTGGACTAGATGATCTCCAGAGATCCCTTCCAACCCCTAACACTCTGGGATGCTGTGGAAAAAAACCCAACGAACCCAAGGATGGCCACAACCGATGGCCACAGAAGGTATAAAAGCACCAAGAGCAGCGAGCAGCCCTTCTCTGCCCTCCCCCTCCCCGCAGATGTCTGCTGCCTAATCCAGCGGGTAGCCAAGCACCAGATCCTATCCTCCGGCCCCTGGCCAGCAAGGTCACCCCTTGGGGGTCACTACCATCCCCTCCTCTTGCTCCTGCATCCATCCGGCCCCCGAACAAAGAGCATCGGGGGAAGGGAAGGGCACGGGAGGAGGCTCCAGCACCGCTCCCGCCGCGAGCAGGAACAAAAGCGATGGGGCCAGGAATTGAGGGCGAGCAACTGCATTTCTATGCTAATGAGAGCTCCGAGTTAGCTCCTGCCGCCTGTGGCAAATTGGGAGTGAAAATCCAGGCTTGAAAGGATGCAACTTCTATGGCCGAGGAACGTCGCTGGGCTCCAACAGCAATCCCCCGGTTTATTTTTAATTGACTCCTCCTAAGCCAGAGTTCCATGCTCATCCCTTCCAAACGGAACAGCTGTTGAAACTGAAAACGCATGGATGTGGACATTTTCTGTGGTGTTCACTTCTTAACAATCCACGTCCAAAACCTCAGCAGCCTGCCCAGAACAAAGGACGCTTTGGCAGAGCATTAACCCCATCCTGCAACCCTTGCATCCTCCTGTGCTGGTGCAGAAAGGGCTGCAGGCAGGATCCTGCCCGCATCACCTGTGCATCTGACAACTGTGGCAGTGCAAGGGGAGACTGGAGAAGATCTGCCCCACAGGGAGCTCACAAAGGTACCTACACTTCAGGCTGCCCTGTGTTACAGCCCCAGCAAGGAGTCTTCTGATCAAGCAAGGTCTCCATCCTTTGCATAACTGTCCACTGACAGGCCAGCACCCAAAACCTTGCACCCTCAGAAACAAGACCAGACAAGGCACTGGCCCCTGCAGGTGGACTCCATGACCTAAGACAATCACTGGGTTTTAGGAGGGGATGAGACTCTGCTCAACAGGCAAGAGAGCTGACATGCTGCTGCTTGGTTCTTCTCACAAATAAACTATGCCCTCCTACACAGTGAAAACACCAGCTGGCTAAGTCTTGGCCATCCCACTGCTTAGTCTCAAGGGATAATAATCCAGAGACCTGTCACTGCAAAATGTACTAGAGAACTCCATGATTCCTGCAGCAATCCAAAGTCAACATGGCAACGTTGCAAATGGGAGCAACTGGGATCCAATCCAGGAGAAGCTGTGCTCTGCAGAGGGACAGGATCCATCAAGCAGGGGTTGAGCTCTCTGCCAAGACGGCTGTGGGGTCTGCCTGTCTGAGGATGGGCAGGGTTCACTCCTATCTCCCTGGAAACAAGTACTTTGATGTGACAAGGAGGAACAGTGAATGTCTAAGGCTGGTGTGCCAGTGTCTTTCCCAAATGAAAGGACAGAAGGGGTAGTTAAAACTCCACAGGGACCAGGAGAGGCAGGATGCTGAAGACCAGCTGGTGAGCAATCTCCTGCCGTTGGTACTCCAGCAGGTTCAGGGCTTGGGACAAAAAGCATTCCTGGATGCTTCTCTCTAAATGTTACAGCTGCCACCTTCCAGTTCAGCAACAGCCCTCTCAAAAGCCTCTGTGTGTCTTCTGTTCTCTGACCCTGGTCTGAAGGAGTCAGAGGAAGAAAGGTGGAGCAATGCTCCAGATAGCCTGGCCATGGAGTCCAACCACAGATACCTGCTGGAAACCATTTCTGTAGGCAGCAAGAATTGCTAATGGGGGAATCAAAGCTTGACTTTTCCCCCTTCAGGAGTCTGCAGCAGGATATCTACACTACCAGTTATAAAGGGCCTGGATCCCCAATATCAACAAAGCCAGAGGGAAGATCTCCTAAGAAAGCCAGATCCTGTTGCAGGAAGGATAACCCTCTCACCTCCCAACTGCATCCTGAGGAGCAGAATCCAATTATGTGAACAGACCTGGAGGAACACCCCAAGAAGGAACAGGAGAAGGGGGGGAGGAGGTGTGGATGTAGGTAACACTTTGCTAGCATGTGGCAGCAGGACTCTTTCTATAAATGCTATTTCACACCAGGGGTATGCTGGGTGCCAGCCATTTCAGAAGCTTTGGCATTTATTAGAAGGGTTTGCTGGGAGGTGTTTAGAAACCTGTCACTGACCAGTGCCCTACCATCTTCAAACAACTGATTAATTAAAACCTGACCCTGAGCTTTTCTTTTTTTCTTTGCAAGTCGGTCCTATCTGCCTACTTCTATAAACAGAAAAAGCAATTTTTATATGTCCTGCCAACCAAACAAATCCAGCTTCAGCCCTCTGATTAAATATTAACTACTTTGCACAGACCACAAGCAAGATCCACAGCTATTTATTGCTCCAAAGGCTGCTGCAGCAAGAAAACAAAACCAAACCAAACCCAACCCAGCCAGGAACCAATGGTGTCACCCACATCAACAAGTTTCCCATGTGTGCCTGAGTCAGCTCAAAGCCAGGAGGCATTTAAGAGCACGTTTCACTGGGCTCAGCACTGTCTGTGCATTGCTCTCTGAGGTCCACATGCCTCCCAGCACCCCTGAGTGAACCAACCCCAAGCCCAATCCATAGGCTAATGACGTCAATGATTTTCACTTTGCATCTCACTACCAAACCTCTGGTGCTAGCAGAGCTAAGATCATTCTGGGAGGGTAAACAGGTGACTGCCTGCTTGATCCCACATTCTGCCCACGTTTTCAAAGCTCACTTTTGGGACCAGTAGAGAGGCAATAATGACGTTCAGAGACCCAGAAGGCGGTGAGTGTGTGCAAGAGGCACAAAGCCTGGGGCAGGACTGCTGCTCTGAGCAGGGCTCAGCCAGCACAGTGAACCTGCAGCTGCAGAGCTCACTGAGGATGCTGTTGCTGCCATGTTTAGCCCTTGTGCAGGACACCACTGGGAACCAAGGTCAGAACAATTTCCTCATGCCAAAACTGCCCATTTCTTGCAGCCCTGTTAACACCTTATCATGCCATGACAAAGACCTTCTGTCTTAAACAAAAGGATCACACATTTCTCTGGCCTTTGCCTTTCCTCCTCCTCTTCCTCCTGCTTCTCCCAGGCAGAAGGGCTGCAGCAGGCACACCAAGGTTGTTTCCAACCTGCCCAGCATGCAGTGACCAGCAGTGGGGTGGTGGCTGTGGGTGTGCAGGTCAGCTCCCCACTGTACCCCTGGCAGCTGCCCACTGCTGTCCCACGACACAAAGCACTCACGCAGTTGCCTCTCCTTAGGACTCCTCCCAGGGCTGGAGGTCAGCAAATGCTGAAGGGCAGCAGGGAGCAGAGCTGTCCTCCTTGCTCTGCATCTGCTCAGGCAGAGAGTTGCCACCTGATGACCTGAGAGCTGACTGAAGCCAGGCTGAGGTGGGACAGCCAACAGCACTGGCTCAGCTGTGTCCCATGAGTGGCTAGGTAGCATTAACACTCCTCGGATGCCCCACGCATGGTTTTCCTGGGGCTTCCTAGTATCATGTGATGCCCTGCAGCAACAAAACAAAAGGTGATTGTTCCCCATCCTATTTCTCATTATTATTGGAAATTAAAAAGCAGCTGTGCTCCTATTTGGGCCCTGAGCCAGCCCTGGTATCCCTCCCCCCCCATCTGATTTCACAGCTTAGGTTTCTGAGGCACTGAGATCAAATAACCTATCACTCAGGGTAAGATATTATCCCCTATTACCAATTCAATGCAAACAGCTCTCCTCTTCCCTAGATTAAAAGCCAATTAAAGAACCTTGCATTTCAAGGGGAGAGGAAACCGAGAGGAGTTTATTTGTTGTGGGGTTTTGTTGGTCTTTGGCAAGGAGGCAGCATCCCCCCATAAGTGTTATCGATGAGTTCTTTTCAAATCCCATTGACCTGGTTCAGAACCATTTGGGATTCATGGCTCCAGAGGAAAAGAGAAATACAGAGAGGACAACAACAAAATCTCAACAACTCATGGCCTAAAAAGGAAAAAGAAAGAAATTTTTACTTGCTGGAAAATCAGTGGTGTTTGCCTGAGTCAGCAGTTGGTGTTTTGGGTTTCAAAGCTTTCTGAGGGCAAGGGAGCCTTACTCTCAAGGTGAAGAGCAAGTTCATAAATCTAGGAGAAGCTTCAAGACCAGAATATGCCAATTACCGGCTGCAGGGAGGGCTGAGCCAACAGGAGAAGGACATTTGCTCTGCAAACAAGAAGCAGGATGAGTGCTTGTAAATCGCTAGTCACAAGGGAACAGGTGACATTCAGTCCTGCTGCACTCAGATCTGGGATGGAAGGGGAAGAGAAAGGTGACTCACAAAGGCCACACAAGCCCCTGGTTTCTCCTCTCAGCTCCCAGAACAGCTCAGTGAAACCTGAGGTCTGACACTCCATTTCCCACAGCTCTTACTGGGAAACCAAGACTTATCTTCAAGGCAGCAGTCTCAGCCCTGGCCTCAAACATCTTCTATTGCCTTCCTGCCCTGGGAGCAAATATGTCCAGAGCCATGTCCAGTGCAGGGGTAAAGCCAGACATGGGAAAACCTCCCAGCTGGGACTGCAGCCAGCACAGCAGGGCTCCAGCACAAAGGTATACAGTGCTAACTGGCTTCATCGATTCTCCTTCCCTGGATTTAGTGGAAACAAACAAAAAACCTCATCATCAACAACTCCAGACTGCCTTTCCAGCAAGTATCACACCCAAAAGGAGATCTGTCTTTAGGTTTCTCCTAGCTTGCCACTGGTTTACTCACTGCCTGTTGATCCCCTGCCTTTCTCCAGGCCCATGCTGCTCACAGCCCTGTTACCATCAGTTTGCAATCAGCCTGCAGGAGCCACCCCAGGCTCAGCCTGCAGGAACCACCCCAGGCTCAACCTCCCAGCTCCTGCTGCCATGGCCCTGTGGCCTTCTGGTGAGTCTGCAGTGAGCTGAAGGGGTATTGAGTTCTTGCCAGAGCACTCCCATCCACTGCAGCAGGTAGTGGATGACCTCCTGAGGTCCTTTGCAACCTGAATTCTCTTCTGTTTCTATCAGAATGCTGAAGTAGCACACAAACATGTCTGTCTTTCTGTCAATCTGTCACTTTGTGTTCATTTCATTTTCATCTGTCAGGCACCAGCCCAGATCTTGCTGTTTATATAAACACTCTTTTATTGTTGCTCCTTCTGTTTTTGTTTTTGAAAGCCATTTTCACTTGAAATACACCAACAAAGAGACACAGGCCTCCATACACAAATAGCAGGGCACCATTTTCACCTGGCTCACTCTATATTCCAGGCTCATTTAGTGAGAAAGATTAGGAGTAACTTGGTCTGACAAGTGACTCTTTCCATTAAACCCAACAGCCCAACTGTCAGAGCTTCCTCTTGGCTGCAGACACAGGCAGGGTGATGGGATCTGCCCAGCTCTTCCTTGCACAGCCTGGGCTCAGCTGCTGCAGAAGCAGAGCAGGAGGCCAGGTTGTGTCTCCAGTGCCAGCAGCAGATCTCAGCCTGTTTGCCAGTCCACACTTGCCCACCAGCCAACATGTTCCCATGCAACCACAAGTTTTGCCTTGGGAGAGGAGGGGCCCAACCTCAGACCAACAAGCAGGAACCCAAAATCTTGCTCCCAGTGTTGAGCATGAGCAGAAACCAAGCCACCCACCCACCAGCAGACATCCTGAACCTTCTTGCTGTGCTCATAGCCTGAGCCACCCCCAGACCCAGAGCCACCCCCAGACCCAGAGCCACCAGCTCAGGTGGCAAAGTGGGGAAGTGATGGGACACAGCCACAGCTTGTGGGGGACTACAGCAGCTTCTCCTTTGGGTCAGGAAGGGTGTTCCAGCACGAAGGGTGCTCCAGAGGAACAGCACCAGGGTTGGGGCAGAGGCAGGCACCACAGCTGCTCCTTGCAGCACCCTGTGGGCTCTCTGCCCATCGCCTTGCCAGCAGGACACCTCCCAGCACACACCTGCACAGCCACAGCCTCTCTCACTGCTGCTCCACACAGCCACAGGAGACTCAAAAAGGAGAAAAATGGAGAGATGGGAAGGGAAAAAGGAAAGCAAGCAGGAGGAGGCTGGAGACAGGAGAGCCATCTGGGGACACAGGGAAGAGGGAAGGGACACAGCTTCCTTCTGCCTCCATTTCTGCCCAGGAAAATCAGGCAGACTTCTTCTCCCTGTCTGGATTTCTCTCCCAGCTCCCCAACCACTGCTGGGGAAACCCCATCTCTAGCCACCCCATTGCCATGGCAACAGGCCGAAAGGAACAGATGGTCCTGGCGAGCCAAATCCCACTTGGAGGGGGAGCAGTGCTGGGGTGTGGGGCAAGGCAGGAGAGGGCCCCTGGCACATGCCTTGGGGGACAGGGAGGTTGCTTCCCCTCACACTCCTCTCCAGGTTTGTAGCCTTGGTGCCACCTCAGGGTGGCCTCCCAGGAGGGAAGGACATGCACACTCCCTTCCCAAGGACCAGGAACCCTCTGAGACCCACCATCCCATTCACAGAATCCCAGAGTGTTAGGGGTTGGAAGGGACCTCTGGAGATCAGCTAGTCCAGCCCCCCTGGCACAGCAGGGTCACCTACAGGTGGTTGCACAGGATGGGGTCCAGATGAGTGTGGAATATCTCCAGAGATGGAGACTCCAGCACCTCTCTGGGCAGCCTGGGCCAGGGCTCCACCACCCTCAAAGTCAAGAAGTTCCTCCTGATGTTTAGATGGAACTTGCTATGTTCCAGTTTGTGCCTGTTCCCTCTTGTCCTGTCCCCGGGCACCACTGAACCAAGCCTGGCCCCAGCCTCCTGCCCCCACCCATGAAGTATTGATAAGCATTGGTAAGCTCCCTCCTCAGTCTGTTCTTCTCCAAGCAAAGCAGCCCCAGCTCTCAGCCTCTCCCCATAAGAGAGATTCCCTGGCTCCAGGAAGAGCCATGCCTTCCCAGACACCTGCAGCACCTCCCTGCCCTCCTTCAGCAAAGCCCACCCCTCTAACAGGGGATTGCAGAGCAGATGGGCACAGGGGCCTGACCTTCTCATTTGTGTAGTGAGTGGGCACAGGGCTCAGCTGGCACAGCCTTGCTGACTCTCCCAGACAGACTCAGCTGAGCAGACAAGGGATGAGAACTGGGCTGGCTGAAGATAAAACTCAGCCACTAATCTCCCTGTGGATTAACTGTCAAGCCTGTCCACGTGGGGCCATGGTGTGGGGCTTTGGTGTGGACAAACAACATCTAAGGCCTCCTGGAGGTACCCATGACTCCTATGGGGTATTTGAGAGACTTATCCAAGCATGGTCCAGGCACCCAGAGAGCAGAAGAGGGTCTGCCTTGGGGACATAGACCTCTTCTCACCAGATTTGCAGAGTCAGCTGCTAACACCACACAGCTTGGTGTAGTCAGCCCCATAACTGGTTGCATTCTGGGGGAGAGCAGCCCAGTGTGAAACTCCAAAGCCCACAAGGCTGTCAGGACCTGGCAAAAGAGGTCCATGAGAGGAAGAAAGGTCCATGAGAAAGAGGAAGAAGTCTCTGTGGGGCAATACAGGCTACAGACACCAAGGAATATTGTTGCAGGAATGAAAAAATAAAAGTGGCTTTTCCTCCAGGAACCTTAGCTCCTAGCACAGGCTGTCTGAGCTGCTCAGAGCCACTTTCTCCTGAAGAACCCAAAGCAACACTCCCTCTCCAGAGCCAGTTTTGGAGCTGTCACCACCATGAGCACAACCTGCTTAGCTCCAGACAAGTTCAGTCTCTGTGGATCATGGCTGAGTTTTGTCCCTAGATGCACGGGGACCAAGCAGCTGCTTTTCTTGCCCCTGGAGTCCTGGGGAGCTTTCATCCCACCTGGGAAGCAGCATCTCAAGGGCCAGAAGAGGCTGTGAGCAGAAAGCAAGTGTTCCCAGGGTGAGAGATGAGTGTGTTGGGAAGCTGCACAGAGCGCTGCAGGGATGGGAGAGCTAAATCCCCTCCTGCATAATAGCAATGGCTTCTCCCTTGCACCAACCACTCCTGTGCCAAGCTGCTCCCTTTCCCGTGGCCCTGGCAGGCTCACAGAGATGCTGGCCTCAGGGGCCCAGCCTGGCCCAACCGGCTCCCAGCCCACACCCGTGAGAAGAGCCAGAGCCCATCCTGCCTCTCAGGTGTGGCCCTTTGCCTCCGGCAGAGCTCTGCTGCCAGCTTGGATTCGGCCACTTCTGCTGGTGAGAGCAGGGGAACAGGAGCTGCTGGGCACCAGCACTCTGCCAGCAGACATCTGGGCCAGGACAGCAGCTTGTAGGAGGCTGCAAAGCCTCCTGGTGTGGATAGGGCTGTCTGCAGCACACCTTTACTCATGCTTTTTCTCCTCCAGAGGAGGGTTCCCAGACGTTTTGGGGTTGGTTTTTTTCCTTCTGCTGCTGTCTGGGCTTCAGCCCTTTCTTCCCCAGCCCAACAAGCCCTGCAAAGCCACATCTTTTCTCTGCAGAACAGGTTGGGTGCAGGAGCAGCCATGCCTGCTTCCCACATGCCAGCACAGCCCAGCCTGGCCCACACCCTTCCCATCTGTTTTTTTTTTTTCCCCCCCCTTTCCCTCTGCTCTTTTTCCTGGATCAAAGCTGCCTCCCCTCCCTGTATTACAGGCATTATTCAGCTACCAGATAAGAAGCTCTCCAGCAGCTCTTTATTAATCCCACTGGAGGCAGAAAGAAAAGGACTTGGCGTGGCCAGGACAGAGACTAATGTTCCCCGAAACACCTCTGCAGAGGAGAGGCTTCTCTTCTTCCCAGAAAGTCTCCTGGGAAGCTTGGCTAATAATTAACAATTATTGAACCTTAAACCCTCCATCTTTCTCTCTCTCTGTCCTGAGCAGGATTCAGTAATAATTCATCCAGTCTGAAACACTCCCAGCCTGGTTTGCTGGAGCACACTAAGGCAGCAGGGGTAAGGAGGGAGATGCAGACAGACACCAGGGCAGGCAGGAGGCAGTTCTGTGCCTGCTGCTTCCTTGCTTTTACAAGGAGCTGCAGTGTCCCAGCTCCAACTTTCCAGGGAGCTGGGATATGAGCCTCCTTTCCCTCCTTCAGTGCACCTTGCTGCTCCTTTGGCCACAAAAAGAAGTGGTTTGTTGTGGTCCACATCTTGCCAGAGAAGTATTTCCCAGCCTTGGAATACCACAGAGAGACCAGAAAGCTCTTCCACCATACAGACACTTGTAAATCCATCTGCTGTCTGGGATAACTACCATCAGTACCAAGGGATGGCTCCCATGTGGAAGCTGGATAACTCACAGGGCCTGGGTTTGCACTGCATTGCTATTTGCCCTCTCTTATGGAAGGATCACAGGGTTTCTGAAATGCTTCTTCATGCAACTGGCAGAGCAATTCTGTGAGCTGCATCCTGTAACAGGACAACTTGGGTGTTAGGAAACTTGCTCACAGCCACCTAGGAAAACAGTGGCAAAAGCAAAACACCTTGCAGATACCTGAAGACTCACACTGCTGTCCCCAGCATGCAGTCACCCTTCCTGCCACACAATTCACAGCAAATCTACCAAGGACCAGGCACAAGGTGAGCCCCTGTCTCCTGTCACCCACCCTGTGCATTGTCCAGTAGAGCCAGGGTGTGGGGAGGAGCTGCCCCAGGCTGGCAGGGAAGCAGGGGTGTGGAGGGCTATCCTGCCAACACCTCTCACCTACCTGCAACCCTTCCCCAGATAGTGACTGGAAACCACAAGTGACCCAAATGCAAAACAAGTGGAGCAAGAAATCAAGAGGCCTTTGAATTTACCCAGGCAGGGAAGTCACCAGACCATGTTCACCCACTTCCAGGAGTTCAACCTACACAGTCTACACCCACAGCACTAAGAAACTGGGTCCAGGGCTTGCACTGACAGAGTATTTGTACACTGATCTAAACAAAACAATTCTTTGACTTCTAAAACCCCTGGGCAAGGAGCTGTGGGCTCCTGGCTGCTCTGAAAACTGACAAAATAAAGAGGAGTCACCTTTCCCAGTGCTTTGCAAATGGTCTCCTACTTGTCTAGAGTAACACTGGCAAGATCAGTTGTGCAAGGCACCCTGCAGACACAGGGCAATATGAGCAGAGAAGAGAGGGACTGCTACCAGCAGCTTTTGACAAGGAAAGGCACACAGAGGTGAAGTGAGTTAGCCAAGGATATTCCAGGGAGCTTGTGGCAAAGCCAAGGAATGATGCCAGCCCTTCTGAGCTCAGCTTGCCTTTGCCATCACCTCCAGGCCATTCTTTCCCTTTAAGTAAAAGCTGATTCATGCCTGGTAGAAGAAGTCAGTATGAGGCAGCAGATATTGCCATTCCCAGCCAGGTACTGGAAGGTACTCCACAGGCATGGCAGCAACTGGGATGTCAAGAAGACAAAAATACACATAGACCTAAAAAGGCTTATTTTCACCTTTGATTTCTGAAGTGAGTTTAGAAATTGGTGAAAGGTCTCAGATCAATAGCAGCAAAACTGCAAATTGGAGTCCTCCCTTTAGCCACAGAAAGGGTACAGCTGAGACAGCATCTGCACAAACAGCCTGCCCACAGCCTCTGCCAGCGTGCCTCAGCTCTGACCTTGAGGAGTTGCCTTCAAATGCAAGAGGAAAACTCCCCCTTCCTCTCTCCTCCTTCTTCCCAGGCAGCCCTGGGCTTTTGTTCCCCAGCAAGGAGGTCACTGCTGGTTTATTTTACTTGGGTACATTCTGTCTAGAGAAGAAACCGAGTCCTGACAAACTCATTCCACACGCACACCAAGACCTGCTTCATCCTGAGGGGAAGACAGAAGTCCTAAGGGGTTCAAGGGGGTTTTGCAGTACAGATTTTGAGGCAAACCCAGCCCCAGAGAGAGCTTAGCTACCAGGCTGGCTCTGGCCTTGCAGATGGTGAGATGCAGTTGCATGTTCACGTGCTCCATCATAAACAAGCCTTTCTCCTCTCCTGCCCCATGGCTGTACATGTGCTCACCCCCACACCCCAGGGACCTTTGCAAACTGCATTAGAGGTTCTCCTCATCCAAAGTTTGGATCAATACAGCTGTCAGGCTTTGGCCACATTACCCCTGCTAATTGGCATTACAAGAGGCTGACTGGAGCTCTCACTCCATCTCTCTGCTGCTTGTCATAATGGAATCAAAATCTCCGGCGCTCTCTTTATCACAGAGCGTGAGGGGAGCTGAGGGGCTGGTAGCCACGTGGCCTCCAGAGACTACAGACTCCTGTGGATCACACTGGGGCTGGGAAGCTTTGCCACAGGGCTGGGAAAAGAATTCCTCACTGCCAAAACTCTCTGGCCTGCTTTTGGCTAAGCAGGTTAACGGGAGAGCCAGCCTCACTCAGCCTGGGCAGGGACTGGGAGACAGAGATGGGGACTGAAGGAGTGCTGGTGGAGCAGGTGCTGTGGGAAGGAGGTGGAGAGTCAAGATAAGGCTAGAGGTAGCCACAGCCTGGTTGTGGAGCTGGACACTGGCCAGCAGCAGAGCCCAAATGCTCACCTGGCTGTGCTGAGGAAGGAGCCTGTGCTGAGCAAGCACTGGGCTGTGAGGAAGGTGCCTCCTCCTCACTGCCTCCTGACATCTCTGGCTCCTGCCTCGCCCACAGTGGCAAGTTCCCACCATCTGCCAGGGACAAAAGTGAATGGAGAACCACAGGATAAGCAATGAGGCAGCTTGGCATGGGCATGGCACAAAGCACTGACCAGGAACTTGGGTGGCTGCACAGGAATGAGTCAAAGCTTTGTGCTCACATAGGAACCTTAGCCCCAGTACAATAAAAGCTGAGATAGCATCAAAAGGCTTCAGCTGGGCCAGGATCACTGCCATGCTAGGTGCTGGGCAGAAGTCCCTGTCCCAGCAAGTTCCCTGCTCTGCTGACTCACAAGCCCCTGCCCACATCTTGCTCCCTGCTTCCCAGCCATGTGCAGCAACCCTGCCAGCGAGAGGCCATGCACAGCTTGCTCACACCAGCTCCAAAGGCTTGGCCAATTTACAGAGCCAGGGTGATCCATCCTGGGCAATAGATACAGCATCTGTGATTTGTTGATCATTATCAAACAGCAGTAATGCAAGGCTGAATTGCCCAGACCAAGGAAAGATCAGCAGCTCAGACCTACTCAGCTCCCCAGAGCCTGGCCATAAACAAAACTTAAATAATTAGAGTGCTTGGGTGGAGATGCAGCCTCTAAGTATTCTTATGGCTCACACAAATAAAGGAAATAAATTCTTGGAAGGTGCCAGGCTGGATAGGGCAGAGGGAGGCTTATTTTCCACATCACTTGAGAGCAGCCGTTATAAATCTCACTGAAGGATGCACCTCCTCAGGCTAGTGATATTTTTAAACTCTGGGAGAGAAAAAAAATTCCACATTTTAGTATTTACACCACAGGCAAAAAGGGTATTTAAAAATCTGGGTCCATTTTTGCAAGTCTGTTTTTCTGCCATGCCAAGAAAGAAAGAAAGAAAGAAAATGTTCTTTTTCTAGTGTGATAGCTGGAACTACTAGCCCCAGAGAATTCATTCCTACCCCCATCATTCTGATGAGAAATCAAACTCCCAGAAGGACTGGGGGGAGTCAAGGGATAAAGGTTCTTTCACTGGCAAATTGATAATTCAGTTCCCAATTGAATCAGCAGCAAATGCAAATCAGCTCCTCTGAATCCTGAGGGGTGACTTCTGCACTGTCCCTGCTTCCTTGGGGTCTGGGATCATGTCCCCTAGGAGGGGAGAGGACATGGCTCCATGCAGTGGCATCCTCACAGGAACAGCACTCTGCTTGGCTGGGCTAAGAGTCCAAGTGTGGAACCAGCCCTAGCAGGGAGAGAACACCAGGGCACCAGGACCTGCTGGTGGATGTCAGCTGAAGGACATGGCCCTGGAGTTGGAGCCAGGGCAGAGCCCCACGTGGTGCTTTCCCTGCTGGAGCAGTGTGTGCCAGGCGTTCTGGGTGCCAAGGACACCAGAGCTTTGGGGCAGGGAACTCCAGGCCTGCCCTGCTGAAGGACTGCAAGGTCAATGTTCAGATACTTTGTAGTTTCTCTTGTTGGTTAGCTTTTCCTCCCCTGCACAGGATGGGGAGGGAGGGAGGGAGAGAGGTGGGCTTCTTTTCCACCAGTCATCTAGGAGATGGTGTCAACACTTGCCTGCACACAGGTGGACTGAGCACAGCCTGAACCAGGCTGCGTGGCAACAGGAGGTGTAACCATGGGAGAGTTCTCCTACAGGACCCGAAGAGAAACTGCCAGAGCACTGCCTTCCTCTACAGCTTTCCTCCTGCCAAACTCAGTCCTGCTCCTAATTCCTTCCTGGGTCCTCAGACACTGTGAACCCTCCTCTTACAAGCTGTGCTCTGCAGGAGCCTCTCTCCCCATCATCTCTCCCAGCCCTTAACAGGACTGGCGTCATCCTCCCAAACGGATCCTATTCAGCTCGTATCAAAGGGATACATGAGCACACCCATTAGGGATCAGAACGTCAAGCAAATCCCCAAACAAGCCTCCTCTGAAGATCAGAGCACTCTGTAATCACTCCCTCTGCAAGGAGATCCCAGTAAACCTGCTCCCACTTTTCTCTGGGCTCTTGATGAGCCCCAGCACGAGGCACACTTGGCAAGCTCAGCCTCAGCACCAGTAAAACCTCTCCATAAAACTTGCACACACAGAGCTCCCTGGGCTCTCCCTGCTCCTCTGCAAGGCCTCTTCTCCACTCCAGAGCACAGGAGATACTCAGAGGCTGTTCCAGCCCTCATGCCCTGCAGGAAGGAGAGCATTGCTGCTGCCCTCAAGGTCTGGGTCTCAGCATCCCTGCCTGCAGCTGGAGTGCATCACCCGGGCTAGGCAGCAAGAGAGGCTGCTACAGATGTCACAAGCAATAGCAGCAGGTCCCCTCTCCTTGCTGCCCTCCTGCATCCCCCAAGGGACAGCAGAAAACCAGTGCAAGCCTGGAGGGAGGGGAGCACTGGTGGCAGGTGGATGTGCCTGCACAGGGGCAAAGAGCAGGAGAGAAGTAGCACTCTGCTACATGCATGTTGCTTCACGTGTTGGGGCACAGCAGTGCCTTTCATAACCATGGCCTCGAAGAGAAAAGCAAGAAGCCTTTTCTAAAGGCTTTCTTCAGACACTATGTGCTTTACCAGTGTGACCCAGCTAGCACAGCACTTGGCTTTGACTGTAGGTGTCCTGTAGATTTGGATCCTGGGCTGGTCTGAGACTGTCCTTTCTTCAGCACCTACCACCTGGGTCTCAGGCCCTTGATACACAAGAGTGAATTCATCCCTCCTGAGTAAAATATAGAGAGCTCCAATGTGTCCAGCTGTGGGGTGCAATGCACAGACTAACAGCACCCAGCAGCACTGCCTCCTGAGCCAAGAGGGGTCCTGTGTCTAATGGGAACAGTGGCAGCTGATACAAGTGACAGCATGGTAAGGATGCTGCTATGCAACATATCCCTGACACATGGGCACAGCTTTGAGTCACCTTTGCACCCAAAAGACAGCCCTTCCTCTAGCTTGGTCTCCAGCCAGCAGTGCCAGTGCAGCTGACAAGGGGAAGACCACAAACAAACCCAGCAATGAACAGTTTGTGCAGTTGTCTCTGCTGTACACCACCAAATCACTAGCTGCTGCCTCCTGTTCCAGCCCTTAAAACAACACTGCTTCTCAAATGACAGAGGCCTTGGCCAAGTAAGGTGACAGAGGCAAGAGCAGCAAGGAAGGATGCCTCTCTCCAAGAGAAAAAAACATAGCCCTAGCTGGGTGAAGCTTAATTCTCCAGTGAAACCAGTGTACTCCTGGCTTCAGGCTTTGTATGGATGTTTAGTGTGCTGGCAGTAACCCACACCCTTCTCCTGCCCCCCCCAGCAGTCACTTTGCTGGGCATACAGCATTCACCAGGCTCTGGCACAGTGGCTGTAGCTCCAGCAGTTCATCAGGAAAGCTGGGACTGTAGGACACCCAGACACCAGAACAGTCTCCTTATGTCTAGTCCTAGTCCAGTGAAAGCAAGATGTTTCATGGCAAGGGGAAGCTCCCTCATGGCCATGGGTTTGGGTGAGAGGTGAATTCTGACTCTACAGTGTGCTGACAACTTACTCAGCCTCGAACTCTGAGCTCAGCTAGCTCATTGGCTTGGGCTCTTCCAAGGATGGGGCAGGGTTCATTCCTCTCTTGCTGCTCTCCCCTGCTCTGAGTTCCACAGTGCCAGCATAACCACTGTGTACTGAGCTGCTCTACACAGGAACCAGGAGAGGACAGTGACAGAAACCCTGACCTTTCTCCTCAACTCTCCAGCTCTCTGTATGTGCCCCTGAGTAAACCCTGTTCACCATATTAATCTCTCCCCTAGGTCTCTCACTCCTGCCCATCACAGGCCATTTGTAACCCCTGGCTTTGCTAGGACACTCAGCACCAACAGCCTTTAATTATAAGCCTCTGCTAGAGCTCTTGTGTCCCAGCAGCCTCTTCCACACATTAGCATTAGACTCTGAGTCCATAGCCAGAACTCTGCTCCCAGACTGCCCCCTTGGGCTATCTTTCTTAGGGACAGTGAAAATGGCCAGTGAAAAGCTTCTCAAGTAGCATCTCTCTCAGTCCAGAGAGTATCTTGCCAGGGGGATAAGAAATGAAACCTGATTTTGCCAAGTGGGGGATCCTCAGTGCAAAAAGCAGACAACTATAAGGCCAGCTGAACCCCAGTGTCCCCCTTGGATCTGTATGATGTGGCTCCAGACCCTGCACTGCAGTGGCCTGTTCTGATACCATGTCTTTAGCCTCCCATCAAGAACAAGGCTGGTTTTGCTCTCAGGTGGCCACATTCTCTGCTCCATCCCCCTCATCTCCTGCACAGACAGGCCTTTGTGCTGGGAACTGCACTTGCCTGGCACCAGAGCAGAAATGCTGGATGTTAGCCACTGGCTGCAAGCTGCATGGACCTTCTGTCACTCCTGGCCATCCATGCCTCCGGATGCCTCCCTCTAGAATGGGGAGAGGAACAGATCTCCCATGGGAAAGGAAAAACAGACTCAAAATCAGCCTGATTATAGCATTTTCCCAGGTAGAGAGAGAAGAGAACTACTGAGAAGAGAGGTGGAGGTAGAGTCCTCATGACTAACCAGGCTTGGGAGCACCTGCTGTCTCATAGCTAGGTGGTCCATCTGGTACCTGCTGCTACTTCAAGGCAGTGCTGTGATTTGTAGGTTCTTCTGTAGTATCCCTGCATGGTTGGGAGCAGATGGAGGCACTCTGCTATTTCTTGCAGTTAGGAAGGTAAATAGGCTGGGATGTGGAACAGAAAACCCCATCCCTGTGTTTTCTCTTTCAGGGAGGAGAGTTAAATGGATCCTGCCCCTCCTTAGCTCTTCACCCCCATCCACCTGTAGGTCAAAGGCAGATAGAAAGCAGTGGTGCACACCAATCTCCAAGTGGACAGGCTCAGAGCCAGGGAGGGCAGGCCTGGAGCAGAGTGAGGGAGAGAGGCAGAGCTGGGTGGATAGTGCTCAGAAAGGCTTTCCTCCTGTATCACACCAAGTCATGTTAAAAGAGGATTATAAGCCTCCTGCAGGGATGGCTTTATGGTGGGGGAATGGAGAAGAGATGGTTCATCAAGTTGGGTCAGCTTCTCCTATCCATGCCCAGCACCCCACAGAGATGCCAAAGGGACAAGAGACCAGATTCCCCCTGTCCTCCTGGGCTAGGCAAGCAGGAAAGGACTGAAGCTCTCTCTGTTCCCATGCCCAAGAGCTGCTGCTCATCTGCCTTGGAACTGCTGCAGAGCCACGAGCTGCCGCAGCTGTTATGATGCCAGCCTGTGTGAACGGCTGCATCAGCCCCAGAGACAGGCAGAAAGCAGGAATGGACAGCAAGGCAGCAAACTCCTCATGCTTCCCTGGGTACCCATGGAGGCAGGGCCACCCAGAAATGACAACACAGGTCATCTAGAAGAACACAGTGCTGGGAAGGGTAGCCCTTGTGCCTGCAAATTTCACTTCCCGTTCCTGTGGGTGACAAGAGAAGATTGTAAATGCAGGACTTTAAAGCCAGCATGGTGGCACAGTGAAGGTGCCTGTCTGGCTGCCATGGGCAGACTGAGGGGAGCCTGTCCTTCCTCCCATGGATGATGCTTCCACATTTGAGCAGCTTGGGCAGGAGTTCATCTTCTGCTACGGAGCTGAAGGGTTTTCCCTTGAAAGCGGGGTGGGGGTACGTGCATGTGTGCTGGGAGGGTCTGTGCATCAGCCTAACCTGGACTAAACCTTCACTGGGAGAAGTGAAGAAAACTGTTAAGACCAGGAAAATAGCTACAGCTCAACAGCAATCAAGAGGAAAGCAAAGGGATGTGTCAGGAGAGGTTTCATTCCTTAGTTAAACACATTTTCACCTGAAACAATGATTCAGGTTAGGGAGCCCTCACTGCAGAGCTCTGAATTCTCTGTGCTGGGATGGCTGTGCTCTGGTAATTAACACAATAGGTGTCTCAAATGCAAACTGGGTCCCAGCTCCAGTGGCTGACAGCACCAACTCACCCTGCATCAGAGCTGCCCTGATTTAATCTGACGTCTAAGAAAAAGCAAGAAGATCTCTAGAGGCTGCTCAGACTGGAGTACCTTTGTCCCTCTCTCATTTGTTTCTGCTTTTTGCATCAACATGCCTCACCAGCCTCTGAAATGGGCTAAGCAAGAGCCATCATGACCTCAAGCAAGGCTGTTACAAGATGCAAACCTTTTCTGAGAGACCCTGAGGGCTGCGGCCATCCCTCTGAGGACACCAACTCATCCCCGCAGCGTTCACAGGCAGCCTGACTTCTGCTCTTCAAAAACACAAGAAATCTTTTTCCCCTGGTGCTTCCTTGCCACCTCCCTCACGTTGCCAGTCTGCTGGCAGTGCTGTGTAACTACCCAGGGCACTGGAGGTGCAAAAGAGACTTCTCCTAGGCTAGTGGTGGCCACTCACTGCTCAGCCCCTGCCTTATGATAGGTTGTCCCCAGCTGCAGCAGTGCTAGCAGAGAGGGCAAGAGAAATGCAGGCCTGGAAAGCAGGTCACAACAACCAGCTCTTCTGGTTTCCTTCATGATTCAGCTGAGGTGTTGAGCTGTGCCCAAGGGATCCTTCTGGTGCCTCCCTTTAATGCTGGCTTTGTGGCTCAGTACAGTTAGAGCCCAGAGGAGGGGCGACGCGAGGAGAGATGTGCCAGGCTCCAGCAGCATCAGCACCTTGTCAGCCACCAGTTAACTGGGAGCATTTGCCTCCCACTAGATGTGCTCCTGGATGTGGTCATGTCCCTGCTCCTCTACATCTCTTTGCAACTGGATCCACGTGCATTGGGCTGGGAGTTTTTTGCTTGATTAACGCTGCCGGTTGGGAGAGCAAATAGCATTAAGCACAGCCAGTCTCCCCCTCCTGGCTCTAGCCATGGGGCAGACACCCTCCTGCTCGTGGGCTGAGCTGGCTCCCAGTGCAGCCTCTCAGCTCACCCACACTGACACATCCATGAGCTCAGCAATTCAGGCTGCTTAAAACTCGATGGGTTGGTTCCACTGCATCTAGCCAGGCTTAATGAGAAAAGATCAGCAAAAGACACACTTTTGCTTCCTGAAATAGCCTGGTGGTGTTATTCCAGAGTTTGGGGAGGAGATAGGTGTGGGAAAGAAAAACTAACAACTAAGAACTCAAATCAAAGGCTGAGCAAAACTCTGGCAACTGGCTTTTCTTTGCCTTTTGGAAGCTGTTTTGTAATATCAATGCAGCTCTACAAGAGCACAAGATGGACCAGACCCTGCAGTGATACACTTTGACTATTCCCAGCACTCCAGGGAGCTGTTGGACCTCCCCAACTAGGAACCTCCCCCTCCCTTTAGCTGCAGCCAAGTTTGACCTAAGGCCACCAGGTCATTACAAGCACAGTCAATGTCACTTTCAAGTGCCATGATGGAAAAAACAGTCAAAAGCTTCAGATACATCTCCAGCTCTCTCCCCTGCTGAGGATCTCAAAGCACTCAGCAAAGAAAAACTCTCAGGCTCCTCAGAGCCCGAGTTAGCCCAGTGATAGCAGATGGGAATCTGTCCCCAGACAGAGGGAAGCAGTTGGAAACAGAGGCCCAGGTCTGTGGATGCAGCAGCAAGCACAAGATGAATGCCTCTGGTCTGTGTGGTTGCATCTCAAGCTGCACTGAGTTTCAGGGCAGGGATAAACAGCCAGACTGATACAACTTGGAAAGCATAAATTGAACCACAAGTGTTCCTACCCTCCCAAGATTAGCCACCTAGGATCTCTCCTCCCCAGTACCCCACAGCTTTTCAATAAGCCTTATTCATACCAACATCTTGAAGCCCTAATGCCACAGCCTGAGCAGATACCTGGCTAATGGTTCCAAATGGGACTGGCAGGCAGATTTGCATGGGAGGCTGCAGGAACCCTGAATTGAGCTGATCACATGAAAGACAATTTGTAAAGCAGGTTTTTCTAAGGGACTCCTTAACAGCTTTTACAGCAGGGAACTTTTATGTCCTCATCAGAAAAAAGCTAACATTGTCAAAAGGGGGAGGCAGTATACGTGGATGGGAACAAAATGAAATGGCATTGATCAGAGGAGCAGGAAAGGTTTGCCAGAAAGCAGGTAGTGTCTCCTGCCTTCCCCTCATCCTTTTTAGGTGCTAGGCAGCAAATCACATTTTCCAGTAGAGGATCCTAAGTTCTCCTCTCCCACTCTCCCTGAGAAGCAAGCTTGTCTGCATTCAAAGCTTACATATGGCTTGTTATATATATATACACACACATATATATATATATACACACATACACACACACAGATATACCCTCAGCTGATTTTGGCACAATGCATTGCAAACTTGAGGAGCTGCCTGCCTCACTAGGGCATTCAGGGCTTTAGTAAGGGCTGTCATTCTCATGCTGTGGCTTCGTGCAGCACCTAGCACTGTACTGTGCTGGTCCTTTCCTGCAGCTCTGGGATGCATCCACAGTACAAATAAACCCAAATAAACTGTCCTGGAGTTTCAAACCACAGCAGAAATGCACAAATGAGTGAACAGATATATAATATAGCAACAGTCATTCTTGCAGATGTTCTGCATCCACTACTCAAATGGTCCAGCTGAGCCTCTCACCCACACAGGCTGCAGGGTACACCGTGCTCATGGACAGGGGTCAGGAAGGATAATCATCCTCCTGGAGCACTGCAGAGCTGGCCTTACCCTTTCCTTGGCAAAGCACCACTAGATGCACCACTGGCTTATCCTGGCAGAGCTGTCAGTGGGACAGTGCAAGACAAACTACCAGGCTACTGCAGAGTGGCAGGAGATGAGATTGCCTGTCTGCTGGCAGTAAATCCCTGAGAACAGCCAAAAATAGGATAAGTGGGGGGAAAAAAAGTCCCTCTTGGCAAGACAAGGTGAGATGTCAGGCTGCCCCAGGGTTACTGTGTGTGTGTCTCCTTGGTGAGAGCAATACCTAGAGGGACTAGAGGAGCACAAAGCCCTTTTGGTTTACTCTGCACAGTCACCACAACGTTATTCAATCTCCAGTGACCTTCCCAGGGGTTGTGGGGAGGGTTTCCTACATAGGGCTGCCCAGTGGAGGGGTGAGAAGGAGGGAAGACCAGGTGAAGAATGGTATGGAAAGTTCTGAGCCTCCTTGTGAAAGCTCAGCCAGGCACCTGCCTGGAAGCACGGAGGAGTGCAGGGAGCCCGAGGCTGTCCCTTCTCTCACCTCTTTTTGCAATGCACAGCAGCTCCCTTCATCCTCGGAATACAGAGGTACACACAGACCTGGTTTCTCATAACTCTGTTAAACTTTTCCCTCTCACAGTTTACCTGTTTTTCTGCCCATCACCTCCTCTCATTTCACCTCTGCCCTCACCCATTTCACGTGGACCATCCAGTCACTGGGTTCTGTTGATCTCCCAAAATATGCTCCCAGCACTGGGGAACTCTGGACCCTGGCAGTTGCTTGGATGGCCAGTCTTTTGGCCCAGACCTTTCTCAGTGTAGCCACATCTCAGCAGCCAGCCTGGCTGCTCTCCTAGGATGCTTCCCCAGCTCAATGAGAGGAGGAATGGAGGCAATTCCACCCTGCTTTCACCGCAACTTCTCCTCTCCAGCTGCAAACCCTCCTCCTTCTGCAGACACAGGACGCCTCTTACTCCTGCAGAAGGCTGGATACCGACCCGGGCAGGGGGCACATGTGCCAGCTGCCAACCACTCCAGACCCAGCCACCAGGAGCCTAGCCTCAAAAAGGCAAACATCGTTTCTATTTGCATTTCCCAGTTCATTCACAGGCACTGTAAACCCGGACTGCCGGTTCCCCTTCCCTATCTCCCGACAGCCGACTCTAGAAAGCCCTCCGGGATGACATTAACCCATTCTGCACTGGAGTAAAATAAAAGAGTCCCCTCCAGGACACTTCCCAAAGTGGGTCACTCTCCGGCTTCCCAGACCTGTGCTAGAGCCCAGGGCAGGACCAAGCCCTGGGGTGGGGACACATGGGCTGCTCTGCAACCGCCACCATAGGTCGGAAGAGCTGGGGAGAAGTCGATTCGAACCTTTGCCCATCTCCTCCTTTCCAGGGATGGATTAGAATCAAAGGGAGGAATCAGATGCCACCAGGCACCCCAAGTGCAAAGGCAGCGAAAGGAAGGTCTGAAACCTGGGAACGGTCCAAGCTCCTCCGCAAAAGAGCCCGTGGGAAGTGTGGGTGTTGCGGGGATTTCGGGGATGCTGCTCAGCTGAAACCATCTCTCCTTCCCAAAATCTGTGCTCATTCCCCAGCCTCGTGGCTCCCTTTCCCAGGAAGCCTGGCTCCTATGCCTCGCTAGACGCTGCTCTATCCAAAAAGCAAACAAACCGCCTCAGCTCCCAGCACTCCGGAGCCCACTGCCTGCAGCTGCTTCCAAAACAAACGATCGTGTTGTTCCTCTCCAAGCTGGAGATGATGAGATCGGACCCAACTCTCTCCCACCCTCACGCAGATGCTTCCACACCTGCTTCAGACCCGGACGCGCACCCCACAAAGCCGATCCCTCTTCGCTCCGCACCTCTTTCCCCCAACCCCCCACCGGGACCCCGCAAGCCTTCCTCCTGGGCTGCCCCGACCCCCGCAGCGCCCCCGGTAGAGCAGAGCCCACCGCCTCCCACTGGGGGGTACCGGCTCACCTGGGAGGAGCGCGGCCACCAGGATGCAAACTCCGATAGTCCACCAAGATGCTCGGCAACTTGTCTGCAGCTGTGAAGCCATGAGAGTTCCTTAGGAGAGATGGGCAGGGGGTCGGTTTGGCAGCGTCCCCCTCCCCACCCTCCTCGCCCCCGGTGATGGTCAGGTCTAGCTTGAAAAAAATAACGATTAAAAAAAAAAAATTGAAAAAAGTAGGTGCGGGAGGACAAAGAGGCGCACAGTGAGCCCAGGAGGCAAGGGGCGGGGGGACGAAGCAGAGCTCCGCGCAGGGGCCCTGGGGCTTGGTGGGGCTCGGAGCCCCTCTCCGGGGGTATGGGGTGGTGTCCGCTGCCTTCCTTCGGGAGCTGGGCGAGCGCGGAGGGGAGAGGAAAAATACAATTTAAAAAAAAATGGAAAAAAGGACCAAAAACAAAGAAAAAATTGAAGGGAGGAGGTAAAACAAATAAAGCCAAGCGAGAGAGAGAGCCCTCCGCGGGCTGCTGCTCGCCGTCCCGTGGCTCCGGCGGCGGGGCTTGGCAGCCCCCGCCCGCTGCCTTGCTCTCCGCTTCCCGGGGCACGGGGCGCCGGCAGCCCGGCGGTGCTCAGGCGGCGGGAACGGTGCTGGTGGTGTTCCGGTTGCGGCGGTCCATGGCCGGTCGGGGATGGCGGGGCCGGACCGGCCGAGGTTGGCGGGGTGGGGGACGAGAGCAGGGGGTGCTGGGCTAACCCCGGGGGCTGCACGGCTCGGTACGGCTCGGCCGTTCGCACACGCAGACAGTCCCGGGCGGGGCGGTGGCGGCGGCGGCGGCGGCGGCGGCGCTTCGCCCTTGTCTCCTGCGTGATGTCAGTGCACGGCGGGAGGAGGGAACTGCGTTAACTCTTTGACTGCCCCAAAGCCCGGGACAGAGCGAGCCACATCGCCACTTCCCGAGGCTGCGCCTGGTCCCCGAGCTCTGCCCGGTTACGGCGAGGGTCAGAGTGGCTTCAGCCCTCGCCCCTCCGGGTGGCTGCTGTCGGCAGCTGGCTTTTGTTCGGAGAGGGTCCGGCGTGCTGGCAGGGGAGGTTCTCGGTGGGATTCCTAAGGTGCTTTTCGGTTGTGCCTTAGCACCTGGGTTTTGTAGACTTGAGGTTTGTTTTCTGAATTGCCTTAGGGATGGCGGAATGTCCCTGCTGGGCTGTGCCTACCTATGCGGCCATTGGTAGGACATGTGAAAATACCTTCACATAAACGGCGTGTGAAATGGACGTGGCTATTGTGCGGCATGCAGAAAGATCTACACTCATAGAAATTCTTTGGATGTAGATCCTCTGTAATAGCGTTTTTATGGGGTCTGCTGAAAGAAGGAGCTTGTTCTGGACACACTCTGTGTGTGCTGATAAGCGGAGGGATGTGGAATCGGCACCACAAGGGCTGATGCGCTGGAGGAGGGAGGCAGTGGTTTGCTGTGCTGTGTAACAGCCCTTGTTATGTGAACACAGACACAGCCTTTGTGGCTCTCTCGCTAAGGAGGTATTTAGCCTGTTAAACGCCGGCTCCTGAGCTGCCCTGGCCTCCACGAGGATGCCGAACCCCAAACAAAGATGTGAACAACAATGACAACATCCAACAACAAAGTCATGTTGATTTCAAGCTCCATTAGAACAACACGGGAACAAATCAATGCCTGGCAAGCAGAAAAGGACAGAATCAGTGGGGAACGATACCACACGTAGTGGGAAAGGGAAGCGAGGGGGGAGCCAGCAGCTATAAAAAGATACCTCTAAGGACCCCATCAGCAGTCTCCTCCTCCTTTTAATTCCTTTAGAAGTTAATTCCTGTTCGAGGGAAGGATGGGCAGCTCTGTAACAAAGCGGATTAGCCAGATACAAGGTTTGTTCCAAAATAACAAAAGTTATTACGTAGTAATGAGGTTCACTTAATAGATTCACAGACTTTAAGGCCACTGGGATTCCTCTGGACATTCTGCTTGTGAAGCAGAGGCTGCTGCAATTGCCCTGGTGATTTCTGCCTCCTGCCTCTTGTGTAAAG
Organism: Galbula dea; assembly: GCA_013399015.1. NCBI lineage: Eukaryota > Metazoa > Chordata > Aves > Piciformes > Galbulidae > Galbula > Galbula dea. The sequence continues at coordinate 2,479,638 of VWZX01000495.1, forward strand.
CTGCAAGGCAGAGCTTAGGAGTGCAACCCCCTGTCCTTGTGGACCAGCAAGCTATGGAGAGCTCCCAGCATCCTTGCACCAGTGGTTTCAGTGGTTGGTTTTCCTGTCCTTGGAGTGTCTATCTGGCTAGTTTCACCTTTCATCCATAAAACCTCATTATTTCTTTTCCTGACTCCATGAAAGAAACACCTCTGATGAAACATTTTTTCCCCTGGGCAGGTCTCTCTAAGCTGTGATTGAGTTCCCCCCACTACACAATGTTCCACCTTCCATTTTCCCAGTGTTACACTTTCCTGTCTCTCTTTTAATGTATTGCCACTGGCACCTGAGCTAGCCTCTGCTGAGCTGTGTGGGGCAGGCCAGAGCTCAGCACTACTGGTTTAAGCTTTCTGCAAATCCAGGCAAAGACATCTTGGGGTTCCACATGTTCAGGGTGAAGCAGCTAGAGGTTTCCTTCTGCAAAAGGAAAGAGAATAGCCAAAGTTGTGATTATGCAGCACACCAGGCAGGTCTGTGTACCTCACCCTTGGCAACCCTTTGGTGCAGTGCTTGGCCACGGGGAGCACTGATGGTTTGGCAAACACTGAAATTGCTTGAGTCTTCACTGTGAGGGCTAGGAATGGGAGTGCTGCTCCTAGGGGCTCACAGGTGACACACAACAGACATGGCAGATTCCACCCCTCCCTGGCTGCTTGCAAACTCAAATCTAAAATCAAACCACAGAAAGAAAAACTCGGGCTTGACCATAGCTTGATCTAGGCAAGGTGACATCTCAGTGCCACCTCTAGGATATGATTAAGATTTCCCTTCAAGAATCTGGGGAGATTTGGTAGAGCCTTAGGCCTTGGCCTCCCAAATCACAGACCTCAAACATTTCAGACAAAAATGTAAATCCATTAGCAGCAGCAGCAGCAGCAGCAGCAGCCCTGGTGCATCAGTCCTAACTTATTGAGCCAGAATGTATTATTTTCCTGCTCCTGCACAAAGCAATCCCCATCACATTTGGCACAGTTCTGGCTGTTAACTTCTACGATTTATTGCACAGTGCCATGGGGCCTCTGTTCTGCAGCGTTTTGTGAGGCCAAATCTTCTGTGAAGTCCAAGGGGACTTCTGCATGAGCAGGAAAGGCAGGAGCAGAACACTTTGGCTTGGCACTTTTTGTTATTTCTAGGGGAGGAAGATCATAATATGTAACATATTTAATTGCATCATACTTGCGTGTGTGTGTGTTTGGTTGGTTGGGTTTGGGTTTGGTTTATTTGGGGAGGTCTCTGTGTCCATCTCCTCTGAGGGCCTGGTGGGACTGCCTTCTGCTTTGCTGTATCAGCTGGTTTTGCCAATTGTCCCTTGCCTTGTTTCTAACCTTCACAGCAGTGGCCTTTTAACACACATGCCAGGCAGAGGCATGGAGGAAGAGGAGCCCTGACTACTTTGTACACCATGGTGCCTGCAATAATAGGGCAGGAATTCCAAAGGTTGCCCCTATCCATTCCACTTCTAGTACAGGAACACATGAACCACTCTGAGGCTCTGAAATCCCTTTACTAAATCTATAGACATATTCCAGTTGAAACCAAGAGAGAAAAAACCCAATCTATCTGGTGCTTCTGATAGTCCAAATCCCCCCTTCTCAAGGAGAATCATTCCTAACACTGTACAGCACTAATATTTACCCTCTTTTGATTTTTAGGGATGGCAGAAGTCTCATTTTAGATGGCAACTAGCCCTCAGAGCAGAGATCCCAAAGTTATACAAGCCCCTTCCTCTACACCCCTGTGAAATCTGTTTTAGGCACAGATACTAGAAATGGTGCAGTAACTTGGCTGACACTTACACAAGTTGTCATGCTAATATAGTTCTTGAAAATTGCAATTAAAGCATGAAACAACATTTGGCTGGAAAAAAAAAACCACAACAACAAGGCTTGTTTGTAGTAGAGCAGTGTTTTGTCCTCCCAGCATTTTGGCTGTTCAGCCAGCACAGGAGTTTTCTGCTGATGCTGACATGTGAGGTAACGTCTCTGCAGCAATCTGCTGGAATAGGACAGTTCACATGCACCTCCCCAAATCCTTCCCACTGGCTGATGTGGTTGAGCATGGTCTTTTAGCAATGTGCAGGAGGACACAGGATGGGTTTGGTAAGGGTTCTGAAATGACACAGCTCCTTTGGATGGGGTCTTCCCTAGCAAGCTGATACACATCATCCTTCCCTGGGGCTGAACAGATGCTGGGCTGGAGTCAGGGCAAACTGGCTCATCCAAATCTTTGTAAATGCAGCTCCTGTCTGCTCTAGGATGAGCTCAGCCCATGCTCAGGAACAATGAGGCTGAGCTGATGGATACACCTCAGGGGACCACTGCCTTTCCATCCTCAGGACTCCTGCCTGCGATGGAGGAGAAGTCACCTAGGAATTCCCCCCCACTGGTCCTCCACTGATGTCTGGGGCTGTGCCTGTGCTCCCCCTCCAGAGCAGTGGCTGCTTTCCAGTGGCTCCATGCACACACACAACCTGGCAAGGCTCAGTGGGAATGGACATCTTATATTATTGTTTTACAATTACAACTACCAGAGAGGATTGGATGGAGGGAAGGGGGCGAAAGGGGAGAGGATTTGCTCCTTAAAACATTCCTCAGTGGGCTTTTTTTCAGCTGCTTTTGTTTGATGAAGAGCCCACAGCAGAGGCCTGTCATTCTGAGCTGGGAGAGCATTTGACACTCCTGTCTCCCTTCTGTACCTGGTGTGTATTTGCTGCAGTGCTGATTACATTAACTTGTGTGTTTATAAACATTTTGAGTCAGCGCAGAAGGCTGTGCTGAACAGAATTTTAAAGCCAGCATCAGTTTTATTTTTGCTTTTTCATCTGTAAACACACATGATGTGTCTGCAGCACAGTCAACAATGAGGGATCAGAGGTGCAAAGGGCTTCCTGAGCTGATTCTCTGCTTGGCTTCACTTCTGAGCTCTCCTGATCCAGCCTCCTACATGCTTACATTGACACACATACATACACACACATATACACTGTACAGGCAGCAGACAATCCTTCAGAGCTGAAAGCAGCATCCTTTTAAAAGGCAAATCAGTGCTGATAGTCACTCCCATCCTGCTGTTCTTCGGATAGGGCCAGCAGTTGGAGAAGAAATTACATCTGAACTGGTGAGAAAATTGCCTCCCAGTTAATGGAAACGGATGCAAGTTGTAAACAGTCTGCAAGCAGCAGTAGGGTTTTTCTGTCCCCCTCTGTTGAAGGGTTTGTAATAGCCTTGCTGCAATGCTAGCCGAGTGCTTTAACCCTCCCAATCCCCACAGCACCCCCTTGTGAGACAGGAATTAAACCATAATCCTCATTATACATGGAGAAAAGAAGCCTGGGAAGATTAGGAATCCCAGCCTTGCAGAAAGCAGTGTGAATTCTGCTATGGGTTCTGAGTGGAATGTGACTGGGAGTGCCAGGCTGGTGGGCTTGGGGCGACCCACGTTTTAGAAATGCCCAACAACAGCTGATCCAAGACTGTGTTTAAATCCAAGGAACCACAAACTGGGGGTGAATTTGAGCCGCAGTGCTCTGGCACGGGCAAGACTGCTGCAAGCAGCACCCATGCCTAGCTCAGACCACTGCACCGTGCAGTCCTTTGGTTCCTGCCTTTCACGGTGGCTTTCTGTGCCAGCACACACCTCCCACTCCAGCCATCAACAGCCAAGCCCCTGTCGGGAGATGCTTTTAATTTGGGGTCTTCTCGGAGCTAGGCTGAGGAAGGGCTGGAGGCTCCAGCTGCTTAGAATAGGTTAGGAAAACGACACCAAACTTTCTGAGGGCTCCTGAAGAGCCTCCTGGCTTCCAGCTGAAGGGACGGGGCGTGTGCCCCATGCGGGAGCAGGAGAGAGCACAGCTGAACCCCTCCTTGCCCGGCTGGGGACCAGGAGGGCAGACGAATGCCAGTGGCATGGCAGGAGAAGCCTTCATCCCTCCCGCTGCAGCAGATGGGCCGAGCACCGGGCGAGGAGGGAGGGAGAAGAGGGAAGGAAGCAGGCAGGCGAGGCTGGCCGGTGCCTGGTGCCATTCCCCGGGGCCGCACCAAGCACAACCGCCGAGCACCATCTAGTGTCAGCAGGGACTGCTCCGCCCTGCCCCGGGGAGCGGCCAGGGCCCGGGCACGGAACCCGCAGCAGCCCCCGGGCCCACAGGCTCTGCCCGGATCGGCTCTGGATTGAAGACCCGAGAGAGCGACCCTGCCCCAGGCCCTGCTTCCCCATGGGCTCCGTGTGTGTGTGAGCGTGTTCTGACTCCCCTGGGAACAGTTCCTTCCTTAAAGCTGCTTAGGTGCTTGATAGAAGGAGCTGTCATCTTCCTTGGCAGAGTTGATGTCTAAGAAGGAATGAAGAGGTCTGTCTTGCATGCATGTAAACAGCAGGCTTGCACTTGGGATTAGAATCACAGCATCATGGAACCGTTATGGTTGGAAAAGACCTCTGAGATCGTGGAGTCCAAGCACCCACCTAACACCATGCTCACCACTAAGCCATGGCCCCAAGTACCATATCTACTCATTTTTGAACACTTCAGGGACAGTGATTCCCCCACTTCTCTGGGCAACATGTTCCAATGCTTGATAACCCTCTCAGGGAAGAATCTTTTCCTAATATTTAATCTGAACCTCCCCTGGCACAACGTGAAGCCATTTCCTCTTGTCCCTTCACTTGTTACTTGGGAGAAGAGACCAACAATTGGTTGCATCTCAGCTGATTGTATGTCAGATGATTGTCCTGTGTGCATATGCATGCATAAAGGAACAGTGGTAGGCAGAAGATCAGACACAGCACTCACAGGCCTCCTATGACATAGAAAGAAAATAGGGAAAGAAAATACATAGGAGATACATAAAGTGAAATCAGCAGAAATATTTCTAAGTGCCTGTGTTCCCAGCATTGCTAATGAAGTCCAGCAAGGGGAATTTTCTCTCTTCCCTTCAAGACTTCTCTCTCAGCTCCAACATCTGAACTGAAATGCTCTCAGGCACTGGCACAGCTCATTCAGGGTGCACACAAGCCTCAGTGGTTATTGTATTAGAATATAGCATGCATTATTGAACAGCACTGTAGCCTTGCCTTCTTGAGTGCCTTGGCAATGCCCATGCATGGCAGGGAAGGCAGGACACAGAGTCCCAAACCAATACCCAGTGTAGGCTTCTGACTGAGGGCTTTAGAAGCTGCTGTGCAGTCAACCATGAGGGAAAAGCCACAGAGAGGATTTCTTCTGAACTGGAAATTCACTGACATGCTCTGCTTTGGATTTGAATCAGGATCAGGACTTGCTGTAAATTTACAAGTGGAAATAAGCCCTTTGCTTTTAGTTGTTGGAAAAATAGGCTTCTTTTCTTGCATAAGCTCTTCTGAGACCTGATCTCTGGATCAGAGGGGGAGAAGTCAAGAGGTTTGCAGGCCTGTCTCATTTGCAGGCTGTCAAGTCAATGGCACAAGAGTGTAAATGTGATGCTACAGCAGTAGAGCTGCTGCTGTGAATGGAGAGCAATGCCCTTGCAGCCACCAAAATGAGTCTGGAGGGGCACATTGCCATCTTCAGGGTAACTCCACTGTCACTCCAGCCCCTAGAGTTGGACCACATCAACTTCCTCCTGTCAAGGTGTATCTCTGGAGCAACTCCAAAGCATTCACTTTAGCAAATCTGCAGTGAATCCAGCCCAGACATGGGCACATGTGCTATAAATCTGGAGTGAGTTGAGTACAGTTGCTGCAGTGACCACGGAGCAGTCTGGCAGCCACCTCCCTGTCCATGCTGGTGTGGCTGGTCACAAAAAGGAGCCCAAGACCCATCCCTGGCTGGCACAGCTATGAAGCTGAGCTTTCCTAAAATCTATATCCAAACAGGGAAATATTTCTGCTGCACAAGCAGCTTCTCCATTCAGTCCTTGCCATTTGCTTCTGAGGCACATCCAGCAAAGAGTGTCCTCTCTCCTTCTCTCACCTGTTTCCAGCCAGGCCATTAATTTCTGGCTGTCACAAACGAGCTGTTTCTCTGCAAGCAAGGCCCTCTGCCCCCCTCCAGCAGGCAAGGCAGGCTTCAGCCTTGTCAGCATCAGAATCAGCCACAGGAATCAACACATCCCCGTGATGCTGATTTATCGCCCTCTAGGTTGTCAGCATAAATACTTGATAAATACAGATATGAATAATACAGGCTGAGTTTACCTTGTCTGCATTAATGAATCTCCTCTTGGTGAGCAGGGAGACTACTGCCAGGCTGTGCTTGCAGTGGAGGTCTCTTGTGCATGCTCCTCCAGAACCCCAGGGAAGCCAAAGGGTTTCTAACTCCAAACAGTGTTTTTGTGAACCTCGAGTAATCCTCTCTGCTGCCTGCACTGGAAATGCCAACTGGGCCTGGCTAATGCCTAGGCAGAGGAATTTTGCTGCAGACTGAAGAGTTTCTGGTGTGAATTTGGAGGGTCTCCAAAGGGAATGTTTCTGTCAGCCTACAGAGGGGCTAGTGAAATGACATTACTGTTTTCTCTCAGAGGACAAACCTCTCCTCATGGGCCAGCTCCCTCCTCTTGTCTAATTGTGGGAGCAATCCTTCTCCTCCACCCATGAGTTTCTGCTTTCTTCTGCAGATGCTGGAGGGAAGAGGTCATCTTCATTATAGTGAGCTCCTAGGAGATCATGAGATCTTTCCAAAGACTCTGGACAGGGAGGCTTTGCCCACCTCCCTGGAAGAGAGGCTGACTTGACACTGGGAACAAACAATCTTTCATTTAGCCAGCCCCACAGCCAGTCTCTGCCTGCTAATTCCTACTACCTGTTTCTTTGGGGGTTTTGGGGATGGAAAAAAGATACTAGGAAAAAATTGTTCCATCTATGGTACTTTAGAGCCTTCTCATGAGGAGAAAGGATTCAAACAGGCTTGGGGCTTGAGTGAGGCAGGTTTACTTACCCTACCTCCTGGTGTTTGGGTATGATGTGACTATACTTCAGAGTGCTGTGAGACCCTGCCATCCTGGGCATCCAAGAGGAGTTGTAGGCTGACTTAATGAGTCATCTCTTTCCAAGCAGGGAGAAAAAATGTCACATTGCATTTTTGTTTGCAAATTTTTCAGCTGTGTAGCTTGAGTTCTCGACACAAATGAGCTCAGAGCAGAAACTGTCTGCAGGGCTGAGTTTTCCATGGCCATGTATTTGATGGAGATTTGGTGATGTTTCTGGGTTCCAAACCCCCCCTTTTCTGGAGGGACAGCTAAGCCAGGATCTACATGGAGTTTTGTTGTAGTAAAATTCAGCATGTCTTCTAGAGATCTGCAGCATGAAGACAGAGATCTGTCAGCAACAGCAGGAGACTCTTAAGTTTAGCATGTATTTCTGACCTGTATTTCCCCATGTAATCTGTGTGGTGTTCAAGGCCAGACAGGGCTCAGTTATGTTAATTTTTTTGTGCTGATATAAACAAATGGGATGAGAATTCACTTTGCAGCAGAGCTAACAATGCCTGTCTATGCCACCTGAGCATCCAGGCCTGAGTCTGAGTCTTCATCATTTCACACCTTTATTTACCAGCAGACAACATCTCATAGCTAACAGGAAAGTTTGAAAGCCATAAGGCTGGAACACACTCAGCCAGAGCTGGGATAAATGAATAGATGGTTTCCTTCTGGAGCATTATGGGAACTTGGACATCCTTAGAGGTGATGTATTGTGAGATGGATAATAGCAGGGACAAGCTGTTAAGGGCTTTCTGTCCTTTTGTGGGCAGTAAAGGTTTCTTTTATCTTTGAAGATAACCTGAGAGGAGTAGGGCTATGGGCTCACTCCATTTGTCAAGTGATAGTTTAAAATGTATTTAAATACTTTTCCAGTATCTGTTAATGAAACTTTGGTGACCCTGGAGCTCCTGAGGGAATCCATCTGCATCTAAGTGATGGAAAATGAACTCCTTAATGGCTGGAGCCTGCTCAGTCAATATAGGAAATCGATCTCTGGTGATGAAGGGCTCTGTGGGAAAGGGGCTTGGCTAAGTGGGTTTTATCCTCAGGATAAGTAGGGGAAAGGCATGAAGGTGGGGAGGAAGATCACAAAGTGAAAGAGTGAAGAAGGGAACAGGAAGCATATTTTTCTTCATCTGGGGATGTTTTGTGTGCAATCCTCCTGTACACACCACCTGTGCACTGGTAAAACCGCGTTGGATCCTTTAAGAGCACTGTCCCACCCTTTCATCTCTCACACAGGGCAAAACATGGACCACAGAGCTGGGAGCAGAGCCTCAGAGAGAGTAAATTGGTCATGTTCTGCTGGTGTCCACAGGGTAATGCTGATTTTCATTACAGAGCTTGATGGCCCAGCAAGATCAGAACAGCAGGGCTGGCTGTGCTTTTAGTCAGGGTCTTTTTCCACCTCCTCCTCTGCTTCAGGGGGATTGCCCTCATTGAAAGCAGCTGAACCTTCAGGGAGCATATCAAAAAGGCAAGTCTGGAAATGGGAGCTAAACCTTTATGGCACTTGTCGTGGTTTAGCCTCCTCAGCTGGCAAAAGCAGGGAGAAAACACAACAAGGGCTTGAGGGTCCAGGCTAAGGACAAGGAGAGCTCATTCATCACCCACTCACTTATTCTTCATGACTGTCACAGGCAAGAGACAGACCAGACACAGGGGAAATCCCAAAATGCAATCTAAACAAAATCATAGCCAAACAACATCCTAACCAGGGGAGGGGGAGAACACACACATCCAGAACCTACATACAACTCTCCCATCCCACCCCTCCTGAGCCCACTTTGGATGTCTCTGCAGCAGGCAGTTGCTAAAGATGAAGAGTTTTATTATGATGTGATTGGTGCTGTGCCCTTCAATGATTCACACATCCCCTGGGTCAGATCCTCAGCTGATAAAAGCTGGGAGAGTTGAACTGATTTATGTCCACTGAAGATCAACTGCAGCAAGCCCACATTATACCATTTGATGAAGAGTCTGCTCTCTCCCTCTCTCTCCTCTCTCCCCACTTGCCTTTAGTCACTAAAATCTGCTTCATTAACAAACTCTCCCTAATCACTGCTCCTGAGCAGTGGAGCACTTTGCCCACTGGGGCTCTGCATGAAGCTTCTGCCCAAGGATTGTTCCAGCAAATCTAATGCACACTTTAATGACTTTGCTTCTCCTTAGCCAGTTGCTGGAGGATATGGAGCAGTGATTCTGCAGAGCTCACTGGGTTGGGAGTCTCTCATGGGTGCCTGGGTGTTAGCTGTGAATCTGCTCATGAAACATTTTCCTTCTCCAAACAAAGCCCAGTCTTTCACCTAAAGGTATTTTTGCAGAGTCAGAAAGGGAAGAATAGTGGGATGGTGGAGGTGGTAATTCAGGTTTTAGGCATGCCATGGAAAGAGTTTAGGGGTCTTTAAGGATTTCATTTTCATGCCAGAATTTGTCTGGAGATTTTTACCAAGAAACAGAAAAAGCTGCTTCCAGGAAATACATTTTGCTGGTCTGGAAGAGGTTAAATTTTGGCTACACCAGAAGGAAGGAGAAGATGGGTATGAAGAAGAGCAGGTTCAGATGTGGAAGCACCATCAGGGCACGTGCTCAGCAGTGGCTGTAGATGTTCTCCACCCCATGGGCTGTGCTTGCAGCCCCACTGTTAGCCTGGCTGATAGAAACCTGCAGCCAGCCCCACGATGCAACGTGAAGAGTATAATTTAAGCTGTTCTATTCCAATCCTGGCGTGAAGCCATGCGTTTGAGATGTAAAAATCTCCCCCACACAAAGCCTTTGCATCAGCGTTTTTGCCGTGGGGAGCCAGGCACTGAGCTGAGGTGCTGGGGGAGCAGCCCAGCCAGCATTATCCTGTGGGTGGCTGTTTTTTCATCCTTCCCACCCTCTCAGTGACGATAAGGTCTATTTTTTTCTCTCCTTCCATGTGCAGAAATAGCTTGCATTTGTGGTAAATCACCTCGGCTGCAGATGGTGACTCACTGGTTGATCAAAGGCAGGACCCATTGGAGGGCTGAGAGGAACTAGATGCTTCAATAAATCATTAGGTATCGGCAGCAAAGGGAGTTTCCCTCGGGTTTACAGAGAAAATCTCTCCACCCCCCTCCTTTTGGCACCCTTGCCCCCCGGCTTGTGTCATGTAAATTGCAAATTCTAGGGAAGTGAATGGGGATAGCTAAATTAGGATCTCTCTTACAGCTCTTCCTGGGCATTGGGCAGTAGTTTTCTGCCCTAACTAACCAGGCTGGGCTGCAGGAAGGGGGGGAAAATGCTCTATGTGAGGAGGATGGATGTGAGTGCATGTGCTAGGAGCAGGGAATGAGAAAGGACACGAGTGTTGGCATGTGCCACTCACCAGAAGCCAGGGAGATAAGAGATGCAGAGTCCAAGGGGATCAGCATCAGTTGGGTGTAAGCTTGGCATGAGCTAGCACAGCAGTGGGAGGCAGGGTGAGGTAAACCACAGGCCTGTGACAGAACTGCATCAGGATCCAAGATACTGCCCTGTGTGCCTGCTGCAAGGGTGGGTGAGGTGGCACTGAACAGGGCTGCTGGCTCAGATGAGGCAAGGAGCAGTAATATGGCAGCAGGAAAAGGAGGAGAGGCTGAAGCCAAACCCTGCCTCTGCCAGTGTCATGATCACAGTGTCCTGCCCAGGAGAGAGTACCTGGTCACACAGGAGCAGAGGATGGTGTGGGAGCTGCCAGGGGAAGAGGGAAAGAGCTGGAGTGGTTCTTGCCCACTACAGACTCTTTCCTCTGCAGACCCTCTGTGTGTCTCAGGCCAGCTTCTCTGGGAAGGAAGGGATCAGTGGCTCTGGGGGCAGAGGCTCCAGCCAAAAGCTGAGAGGATGAAGGGTTTGCCATCTGCCAACAAGTTGTTCTGATTGAATTAGGGAACATTTCACATCGACAGATAATGAGAAACAGCTCCCCAGTACAAAGGGAGCAAGGCAGCAGAGAGAAGGGAAGCTTTGGAAAGGTGATTGGAAGCTGCTTGACACATCAGCCAGGGGAGGGCTTTCAGACACAAATCCTGAGCTTTGTCCTCCTTCCATCCCCAGGTCTTGGGAGCCAAGTACCCATCTTTGTCTCTCTCTTTCCTGTCCTCTCCATTAATTTTTAACTCCCTTTTGCCTTTTTTCACCCAGTCAGCACTCAGCCAGCTCCCTTTCAGGGAGATTTTAACAGGGTGTCCCCTTTGGTCTCATACTGAGCTGTCAGCTATGAAGTGAAAGGGAAGGAAATCTGCTTTTCTTCAAGAGGGTCACAGTCTCCTTGTCCTAGAGCTGGGCATGCAGCCATGGGGAGGAAAACCAGAGACTCCTATGCTACCTTGATCTCTACAGGTCAGGGTCTATAGACCTGGCCATAAGGATGGTTAGAATTCTTGTCAAACTACCTTTATTACATGGAAAGGAAGAAAAACACAAACCCCTTAGAATAAAAAAAAATAACAATTTTTAGATAGTGATTTCAAGAAAGGAAGTAACATATCTAAAAATACTCTCTTTTCCACTAAAAATAGCTTCTCTCTTCCACATTTCTCCTTTTTTTGTGTTTCCTTAATATGTTTTTACATCAACAGTATTAAGAAAAGCATGCTTCTCAAACTTCTCTTTTGAGAGAAAAAAGAAGCTAGGGGAAATTTAAACTTCCTCATCAGACAAAAAGAGATAATTTCCTTCCCAAATTTCCTCTGAAAAATAACTGGCATTTCTCAAGCAGCTCAAGCAGTAATTGTGCTTACATCAGTGACAGTAATTGCATTGCATCTGTTGCAGAGAGTTCCCCAAGAGGTGAAACCAGAAAGCTGCAGCTGCCCTTTTGCTGGAAGAAGCTTTGGCAATGGCTCTTGGGCAGCAGCTCCACGACTTGACCTCTGCTCCCAGCACCAAGGGTGACTCCAGAAGCAGAGGCAACTGCACTCACTGTCCCATCCCAAGCTGCACCTTGCAGCTCCTGCTCCCAGGCTGGCCAGGTTTTGGTGGTCCCACTCCTCCCTGCTGCTTGTGGAGGCTCTGCTCACCCTCTGCCAGGCTCCTACCCTCCCACAGTCAGGAAAGAGAAGTGGATTGAGGAATAAAAAGGTGCACTTGCTGCATGAAGGTAGCTGTTTCTTCCCCTTTCCAGAAGGCTGTCTCCTTCCTGAGCCTGCAGCCTCTCCCAACAGTGACCTAGTCTTTTCAAGGCATCCTCAGCTCTTCAAAGAACTGGAACTGTGTCACTGTTTTGTCCTTGTAGGATCGATTTTGGGTGACCAGTCAGCCATGCTACAAAGAAGGGCTTACTCAATGGTTACACAGCTGATGCTTCTCTTGGCTCATTATGGAACAACACCTTTTTGTTGTCCATACCTCCACGGCAGGGTGTTGGTGAATGCTTTTCGAAACAGCCCTATCAGAGGTACCTACCTAAAGGTCATGACCTGAGGGGAAACTTGCCCAAACTTGCCTAAAACCAGCTGCAATGAAACCAGAGGAGAGCTCATGGTACACAGAGATGCTAATCAGCTTCCCTGCATTTCTTAGAAGGCAATAAACGGGAAAGGGAGGTTTTTCCAGAGGTCCAAATATATCAGGAATCCTGACTGGGATAGTGAACAGACGCAGCCTTCTGCACAGCTTGCACCCCAGCCTCCTCTCCCTCTCTCACCAGGGCTGTCTGTCCCTAGCAGGCAATGTGTAGGACCCTGACAGACATCTAGTGGCTTTGCACCATCACTACAGGCACAGCTGGCTAAGAAGTGGGTGCTGGGGGAAGTGGTGGGGCACAGTGGGAAGGAGATGGTTCTGCACTCCAGATAAATAACAGACATTGGTCTTGGGGAAAGACAAGCCCTCATCCCTTGCACTGGCATCCATCTAATGGAAGAAGAAAGGGAGAGATCTGTGATCTAGCAGTGTTATTTCTTGGAGAGTCCAGCTGAATGTTCACCCTACAAAACCCCAATCCCACTGCCACTACTATCTCTGCTGCTGTCAGTGGGGAAGGAGAGAGGCTGGAGGGGCAGCCCCCTGCCATCAGGGACAGTGTGTGCTGGGGGCCTCTGCACGTGCCCACATCTTGGCTGGGAGTAGGAGAAAATGCCTCCCAGGGGGTGTCAGACACAGTTCCAGTGAGCCATGATATTTATAACAACGTGTGGGGGAAGGTGTCACATCACATCAGGCTGATGCTCCTGTGCCAGAGACACGGGGACAATGCTGCCGAGTGGGCTGTGGTGAGGGCCAGCAGGCAGGGAGACAGAGGAGTTTGCATTGCAAATCCTGGCTCTTTGGTGGAGGCTTGGCATGCCAAAGTCAGCTTTTCCTGGAGGGAAAGGAAGGGGAGAGCAAGCCCCTCGTGGGTGCTAGCATCAGCTGATGGTGTCACTTGGCTCTTGCATTCCTGTGCCTGGCTCTGCTCTGCTTTCCAAGGGAGAGTAAGAGCTAGGATGCATGGTGGTAAAATGAGGGGAAATCAAATCCAAGCATCTCCAATCTCCTTCAGCACAGGTTTTCTACCTTTTTCTTTGCTGGATGGACACATCCCACTTTTTGCATCACTGTGAGGACATTGGCCTAGGTGCTTAACCTTGCTGATAGACCTTCCCTTCCCAATGCTGTGATCTTTAAATGCTGCAATCTCCTGAATAACCAGTTCTTTTGGGAAAGCTAGGCTGTGTCACTGCAAGCATCTGGGATTGCACAGCTCCCTCCCTACAGAATGAGTCTCTGAAGGCACCAAGCTCTTTGGAGTTGCTGCAATGAATGGGCCAAGCTGTACAGAGATGATGCCCAGGGCCAGGTCTAGTGTCCCTGTGCAGCAGGAGGTGGCCTGGATGCCCATACAGAAATACCCTCCTGTGTTGTAACTTGGGGAGCTCCTATAGATACACAAGCACATATATTCCTCTGCTTTCAGCTCCTGCTCCTTCCCCCTGCCCTGGCAACAGTACAGTAAAAGAGGGATGCAATGTAGCACAGCAATTGCAGCCTTCACTGGCCTCTTGGGGCTAATTGCCTTGGAATAGCTTTTGTCAGCTGCCATTTCTCCCTGGCTGCAAACACATCAGCATCTCTTGAGAGAGCAGTCAGCACACAGGCAGACAGAACTGGAGCCTCCTGCTTCTCCTCTCTCTCCAGTGAAGGTATTTGGAGCAGTTGTGGTGGCAGGCAAACCTGCAAGGTGGTGAGCAGAGCCTGATCCCCACACATCCATTCTCAGAGGAGCATGCAGTTGGGCTTTGCACACCCTGCAGTGGGCTGGGAGCCTTTCCTTCCTTCTCTGCTCTGCCCTGTGGTCCTCTGTGACTCAGTCAACAGAGGAGTCAGCCACACTGCCCTGCAGTCCTTCCTGGGTCAGTTCAGCCCACTCCATGCTAGCCCTGCTTTTCTCCCTGCTTCTCCCCCCATGCAGACAGCTCTGCCATTTCCTTTTTGGATGTTCAGCTGCTCAGTGCCTGCAGGGATTGATGTTCTTTTCCCAGGGTGGTTTGAGGCCAGTTTGAGCATCACAGCTCCATCCAGAAGTGGAGACCTCATCACTACTGGCATATCGGTGCCATGGGAGTGCCATGCTGACTGCTCTCACTCGAGTGCATGCCTGGCTAGGGGTGACCTTGGCCCCTTTGCCTGCCCTGATGAGCCTGCCTCCAAGTGCCTGCAGTGCTGAAGCCACAGTCCTTGAGTGGAGATGGCAGCAGTGGCTGCAGACAGGGAGGCAGGCTGTCCCACAGCTGCCTGCCAGGGAATGTTCCCTGGGAAAGGCACTGTCTCCTGACCACTTTGCACAGCAGGCTTGCAGATGCCTATTCAGGGAGAAAGGAACTGTTCATTTTCCTAGGGAAATGAACACTCTTGACCTCAGCCCTAGACCAAGCTAATTCTGACCTCCAGCATGCTCTGCTCTCCAGCCACTGTGAGTGGTGATAACCAGCAGATGGATGTCAGATGCCCTTGCCAGGCCTGGGCTTGAAAAACCTCCAAGTGAGGAAAGAGCCAAGAGAAAGGAAGGACAAGGGCACAGGCTGGCATGGAACCCCAGGAGGACAAAGGGCTGGAGCACTTTAGCAGGTATGGCTCTTTGTTAGTGCTGCCATCAGGGCTGCTGGTAGATCTTGGCTGCTTTTGGGAGGAAAAAGGCTAGTGGAGATGCTGGAAGCAAGCAGATTCCTAAATGAGAGACATCACATAGGTTGTAGACTGTCTCTAGGGCTGTGCTAGAATTATGAAATCATTTGGGGTGGAAAAGGCCTCGAGGATCACCAAGTGCAACTGTGACCACTCAGTACTGATCAGGTTTCTTTTTAACACCAGATCTCTCTCTTGCTCTTTAGAGGAAACAATCCAGGATGACTCCAGGAGGAGGACTCAGTGTCTTTCAGAGACTCATACTGTGGCTGACCTGACCTCCATCTGCAGCCCTAACTCTCCCTGTTCAAACAGAAGTGATTTCCTCTCTGGCTTTGCCCCTGGAAGGGACACCTGCACCAAACTGCAGGAGAGCAGTGGGACTTGGCTGCCCTAGCAGGCAGTGAAGCTCAACAGTAAGCTGGTAGGAGGTAGGATAGCAGGGCAAAGGATGACATTTAGATGATAGGGAACCTTAAATCATCTCTCTCCAGAATGAAGCAAGTGTGGTCTGTGGAACATGCACCTGCTGTTTCCTCTCATGCAGCTGTTGCACACTTACTGGGCCACAGACCAGCACAGGCTGCTCAGAGTGACTGCTGCTTGAGGGGAACTCTATGGGAAGTACCTTTACAGAGAGCACACATCTACAGCAGGATCTGAGAGGAACACAAAGCCCAGATGAGGCCAGAAACTGGCTGTCTCCCTGCACACCACCTCCCTGTGTGGGTGATTCATGGAAGCATTCAGCCTTGGATCTATTTGTGCCAACCTCTGAATGCAGACATCATGGCCATGTGGTGAGATGGGCTGAGGAAGGATGGCATGTGTGTGGCTGCAAGGCATGACAGCATCTCTCTGCATCCTGCTCAGCAGACCTGGTCCTGCAGATCTCCTAATACATCCCATGGGAGTGAGTCAGTGCTTGCACAAAAGCATGAAGCATTTGCTTAGGATGTCCCTGACCCTGTCTGGGTTACTCTGCTGGATGTGCCTAACACAGGTTTGTTTTGGAAAGCATCTTCTGCAGGGTGTGTTCCTGTGTCCCTGCTTGCTTCCAGCCCAGCCCTGCCTCAGGTCCCACCAGCTGTATGCTCACAGCAATGACATGATGATGCCACCATGCAGCCAGTCCTCTAAGGTGGCTACTGCTCCTCTCACTAGACAGGCAGTCTAAATGAGGTTGCCCTTGTCCTGCTAGAGCTGGTGACAAAGGCAGCTTGGCATTTGCCCAGGGTTTATTTGGACACCCTAGAGCAAGCTGCACACATGTTTGGTTTTGTTTTGCTTTGGTTTTTGTTGGGTGGTTTGTTTTGTTTGTGGATTTGGGGTTTTTTTTCTTTCCTTCTTGTTCTTTTGCCTGACTTCAAACCCTTTTGGTGATTGCTTAGAACCCCAGTGCAGGGAAGGGACCAATCCTCCTCTCTGCTTTCAGGGGAAGGAGAATTGTGCAGCATCCACAAGATTACAGACAGACCAAAAGGGAAGCAAGCAAAAAACCCCAAGAAAATCAGCAACAACAAAATCCTCATGCATTATCTGTCCTGGAAATGCCATGTTCTTTGCAAAATACCCATTGACTTTTTAGGGAAAGATTTATTCTCTCCCTTCCTCATGACAGCAGAGTTCTGCAGTGGAGTTTGAACCAGCTCAAATTAACTGTGCATCCTCAGTGTCTGATTAGCTGCATTTGCTGTGTTTTTATTGACCTATGCAAGAGAAAAAAACTAGGTCAAGCCAGGCTGATGAGGCTAGAGCTGGCTCTGGAGTACAAATCAGTACAAACAAGGCAATCCATTCACTGAGCCATCACATCAGGCTCAGGGGTGGGTTGCCTCCAAAGTGTCCAGGGGCCATCATTAGGAACTTTCCCAAGCTGTCAGTCAGAAGGGAAGAGTGCTTTGGAGGTGGAGGGTGGGTAGAATTCTGTTAGATCTGCTCTTTGTTTCTGTGTGAGGGGCATTCTGGTAGCAAGTGAGTGAAGCACAGGCACTGGGATGGCTGCAAATAGAAATGACCCTTGACTGCCTGTGGCTCCTGTGCAAAGTCTCTCCACAGAGAAAGGATGGAGGTAGCCTGCAGGGCTAAGGTGATTTGTTTTCTACAGAAGCAAGAGGGGAGGGCAGCAGCTTTTACCCAGCTTCCTTCCTAGCAGACCTTATTGGTGGCTTTTGCCATGTAGAGCCAGCATCTGGTATAGAGAAGCTGTGGAGTTTGGCTGCTCCTGGCAGCCCTGGCTAAAGCTGCCTCTCCAGGTTTGGTTAGATCAGAGTAGGAACCAGCCTGTGACCCAGCCTGCTGCTGCTGAGTTAGTCACCCTGCTCTGGGGAGAGAGGAGGCAGCAAAGTCTGAGACAGGCTGATTTCAAATGCATTTAAAACCTCCCTCTCCATCACCTTGAGAAAGCTCTTTGCAGGAAGACTCAGGTGTCTGGTGCTGGAAGTTTCCAGGACAGGAAGCAGGGAGCAGCCTCAGCTGGTCTCATCTTTGGTGTGTGATGTGCTAGGAGTGAGATGTCACACAGCATTAGCTTCACTTTTGGTGGGCTGGAGGCAGCCAGCAGTTGTGCTCTGACAGTTCAGGGGCTCACAAAGCCACCCTGCAAGAGTGCAACAAGGCAAAGAGGTCATGCTGCTGTAGAAGGGGACTTGAGTCCTGGGAAGTGAGTGGAGGAGGCTGGAGAGCTGTGCACACAGAGGGCATGGCAGGCTCTCTCTGCTCATCATGAGTACCCATGGGGATGTCAGAATGCCACTGCTGGCTTGGCCTCTGCTTTGCAGAGCAGCAGCCTGTGCAGGAGGCAAGCTCAGGTCAGTGTCACGTTGGACTGCCAGGAGCCACACATGTGATGGCCAAGCAGCAGGGTGGAGAAGGGAGAAGTGTCCCTGAAGAAGGTCACCTGGATGTGAAAGCCAGTTGGGATCTGCTTCTGAAGAAGCAAGTGGTTTGGGCAGAGCCATGCAGGGTGAATTCAGCCATCATAACATATCAGGATGTTTGCAGTGCACAGGGGGAGGCAGAGCTCTCAGCATCTTCCAAAGCCTTTGGGGATCTTGCTTAGATGTCAGGCCACAAAAAAAGCTTCCTTCTTCTGAGAAAATCTGCATTCCCTTCCCATTTAGTGGCATCTGAAGGGATTCTGTGTCCTGTGATATATGGGGCAGGAGCTTCTACAGAAACACTGCTGGAGACAGAAACTCACCTGTTATGAACAGGAGCAATCCACCACCTTTTGTACAGCTAAGCACCCAGCTCTGTACAGCAGATGTCAAATGTGCAGTAAATGCTGTTCCTCTGGGGGAAAATTGGTCAGTAAAACAAGAAGAATATCAGCTTTTATGGAGAGAGGCAGAGCTGATGAGAGCTGGCTGTTAAAATCCTGCTGGAGATGCAAGGTATCCTCCACTGAACCCAAACCTCCCCTCAGCTGAGTCAGCTTCCAAGGAGATGCTTCCCATCTCCTCCTGCAAAACACTGCCTTTGCTGGGTGAAACCAGCAGCTGATGGGAATGCAGGCTTCCTGCCACTGGCATGGACATCTCCACCTCTGCAGCTTCCAGACCTTCCTCTCCTGACTGAGTTCAGCAGCAACCTGGCCCTAGCTTCCCCAAAGCATGTACATTCCCTTTGCAGTGCAGCTGTTGCCTTCCCTTCTTGATGGCTGGGATTTACTGGTGTCAGAGGCACAGCAGCATGGAATGGAATTTACAGGAGGCTGAATTTATCATCAGAGAAATGAACTCTTCACCACTTGATGCCTTCCTCCCCTCCATGCACACATGCACACACACATATGCACCTTGCTCTGCTCTGCAGCTCCAGGGTATAGTGACAGAGAGGGAAGAGAGGCCATGGAAGACCCTAGTTCAGGGAGGATATCTCCTCCCCTGACTGTGAACAGGAATGAAGGCATCAGAGAAAGGGTTCAATAGGGACCTGGATATCCAAAACTCCTGGGCTCTGCCCGTAGATCTGGAAGCTGGCACTACAGCCACTCTTGTAAGCTGGGCTCCTGGGTTTTGCATGCATGTGTGTAGCCATTAGTCCTGACCACTGGCTGCTGCCTCTCTGCAGCCTCTCTGGTGTCATTTTCTCCAGCAGAGGAGTGGTGGCTTGCAGCCCACAAGGCAGGGCTCCTGGCTGCTTTATTTGCTGTTAACAATCCTCTTAACAATGATGCACTCCTGCTTTGGGGTGATTTCTACAGCATTCCTAGCAGGCATTTCTCAGCCTCTCCACCTCCTGTCTCTCCCTCTCCAAATTTTGCCCTCTTTCCAGCTGCACTTCTGGATAAACTGCCAGATCTGGAAGCTAAATAAAAAGAAGGAAAGTGTCCAGAAATAAGAGAGAGTTTGCAGGTCACCAGCCAGACTCCTAATAGGATGCAGTTTCATGCAGCTTGAAGCATGGCTTGGTTTGTGTCTGGGTGTGTTGGAATAACTCCATCCTCAGGAGCTAATTTGGGATGTCCTCTGCTCTCTGCCTGGGAAGGAAACAGCTTCTGTACAGAAGGCACTTGTCTGTGACAGATCTCTTGTAAACAGCATGATAGCTTGATGTCAGACAGGCTGAAGACATCTTTATCAGGTACTTTGCCAAAGCCCCTAGAGGGAAGCTGTAGGACAGACCTTGGTCAGCAGAGGTTTTTGAGGCACAGGCTGGCTGAGATTCAGAGTAAGGCTGCATGGAGCCCTTGCTAACCCAAAGGCTTGAGGAAACAGCCAGCTATTAATAAAAAAAGCAGGTCTGCATTATACCACACTGCATCACAGCCCCAGCTGTCTCTCAGCAGAGGAGCTTTGCAGAGATATTCCAGGCAGAGGTACTAAAGAAAAGATTAGATCAGAAATGGAGCAGGTTAGAAGAGCAGGATGGAGAGAGAATTTCCTGCTCTGAGGGAAGGGCAAAGCCTATTTTTTCCCCCTAAAATGAAAATCCTTGCAGTTTTCATCCATCACCAACCCCCATTTTTGTCTGGCTGTAATCACAGTGATTCATGTAGGCTTTTATATGTGTGTATATATATATTTCCCTCCTTCTGTACATGTGTTAACTACCTTCCCAAGGAAATATCCCTTCATTCCAACACTCCCCAAAATTTTGGTTTCAAAACTAGAGGAAAAAACATTGCAGTGTTTAATTTTCCTCTGGCATAGTTACTAAGTGAGGAGAATCAGCTTTGCTCTTCCATGAACCACTCTGGGGTTTGTTGTTTGTAAGAAGCTGAAAGCAGAACAATTCTAGTGGGCTCCAAAGTTGCTCTGGTGATGTGCTTGTTTCTTTCCAGCCTCTGAAAACCAGCTCCCTGTGCCTGCTACCAGCCCATCCATCCATCCATCCATCCATCCATCCATCCGTCCATCCATCCATCCCTCCCTCCACCTCTCCCCCCCTCCCCCCCTCCCTCCCCATCTCCCCCTGCATACCAGAGTACTCTCTGGCTCTGCTATAACATACCCAGCTGCAGAGACCTTGCTTGTGGTGGAGAAATTGCAGGAGCAGAAGGAGCCTTTCCAACAACCAGTCTATTTATTGATATTTTATTATGCTGTTTAGCAGGACCCTGGTGCCTCTAATAAAGCATTAAGGAAGTGTAGCAGCACATTCCCATTGATCCCATTCAGTACATTCAGGGCTAGTGACAAAAGAAACAAAATCATTTTGTTCCCCTCCCCTGTGCTGAATTGCTGATGGCAAAGTGCCCTGTAAGGCTGAAGATTAGTTGGTTGTGCTGTGACCCCCAGCTGAATGATCACAAACCACATGCCAAAAGGAAAAGACAACGTTTTTTGGGCTTGGTTTGGTTTGGTTTATCTCTAGAACCACACAGTGAGGGATCTGGAGAAATCCATGCTGACTCAGGAGAGCTCAGATCTATCAAGCCTAGTGACTGAAGATGGAAATGGTCTGAGCTGCTCCTGAAGAGCAGCTAGGGAAGGGGATGAGCTGGCTTTTCTCTGTGTGACAGGTGATTTTCAGCCTTGTCTGCTCTGGGTTTTCCAGTTGCAGGACACAGCAGCTAGTCTGGATTACAGCACAGAGAGCAAACCACTTAAGCTCTCAGGGCTGTAATCTCCTGGCTGGTACAGTTCCCTCTGCCCCTCACAGTGACTCCACAGCCAGGTGTGACATCAGTAGAGAGGAAAAGATGCAAAGCCATCAGTAACAGACCACAGGGAAGTCCTACACATAGCCCTGAGAGAAGCCACCCCCTACCTTCTGGAGTTTGCACCAGAAATACAAACCAGGTGAGAACAGCAGCACAATGGTGACACATTCCCTCACTGTGCCAGTGGCAGGATGGACACAGACTCTGCCTGCTCACTAAACAACAAGCCACTGCCCACTGAGCAAATGAAAACCCCTAGCTTCTTCCTGGGAGTCCTTCCCAGGTGATGAGTGGTGAGGCTGGGACCAGCTCCTTACCCAGTGCCCCAGAGCCTGTCCTGCTCCCAGGCAGGGTCCATTCCTCAGTGCCCAGAGGCAGAGCAGCTGTGCTGTCAATGCCAGGAGCTGGGAGCCACTTCTCTGGGCTCTTTGCTGCTCCCCATGCTGCCAGGGACCAGGGGTTGTGTTTTTGCTGTCTCCTTTATTCCTCCAGACTGGTCTCAACGGGGCCCCAAGTGCTCCTTCTGGGTGAGTCTCAGCTCCTGTGTGCCCCTTTCTCCATCTCTGCAGCCTGCTCCACTTGAACACCTGCAAACATTGCATTAGCCAAGTGGCCTTTCCAGAGGGAGGAGGTGTCTGGATTTTTGGGGAGGGATTTAGCTCTGTTATCACCTGGACAGCTGGTGTTCTGGACCTAGGCAAGTAGAGAGGTTAGGGAACACAGCAGAGGGAGTGCCCTTTCCCCAGCCAGAGCTGAGGGTAGCACCTCAGCAGCACACACCCTTGCTGTCCCTGCTGTTCACCAGCACAGGAATGACCTCTGAGATCTGCTTTTTAACCCTGCTCCTCTAGCAAAGTCCTCCATGGGGTCTTCATCCCCTCATGCTTCTTTCTCTCCTCCCTGTCAAAATTAGGGGAATAATACTAGCAGCCTTTAGGATCTCTGGAAGAGGATGAATCATTAGCTGAAGTAATGTTCCCCAAAGCCTGAACTCCTCATGTTGTGCATGGTGGGGTTCACAGCAACATGCCCAGGTTTCCTCCTATTTTAGCAATCTCTACACTCCCCCACTGGAACTGTGGGGACAATTAGGAGCTGTAATCTTCTGAGCTTTGTGTAAGCAGGGGAAGAATCTGGTAATACCTGGCTGAGATTTTGTGGGGATTAATTAGCTACCCTTTGCAGGGCTCTTTGAAGCTTCAAACCTATTCAAGTGCTGAGCATTATTCTTAACTGGTGATCCATTAGTTCTGATCACTGGCTACAGCCTCTCCCTAGCCTCTCTGCTCTCATTCTCTACAGTATCATATAGTTGGGGTTGCTCTTCTGAATACAGATATTAAGGAGATGTGGCAGCAAAAGAGTCCATCTGCAGTAGTGGTTTAAGTGTTGTTTGGGCAGTTATACCCATGATGGCTGGGTTAGAACTGCACTGAGCAGTTAGAAGTGTAGTAAAACTTGTACTTTACCAGTTCTGGGTCACTTGCCCCTAGGAAGCTGAGTTCCAGGTGAGCTAAACACAGAACTTCCCTAAGTGTCCTTCCTGGTGCCAATACAATGCCTTGAACCCACTTCCTCAGGTTGGCAGAGGGAGTTTTATCTGGCCTCACAACTGGGAAAGAAATGTCTCAGCTCAGAGCTTGATGGAAGCTCTAACCCATCCAATCTCATGTTTGAGACATGTCCAGCTGGTTGCCACCTTTGGGCTGGGCTGTGGTAACTCATGGAACCATGAGGGTTTGAGTCCTGTCCTGGTTGCCCTCTCTGTGCCTGCAGAGCCATGGCTGTTGGTAGTGCATGGCACCAGAGCACATCCATGCTGCAAGAACATTGCCTCTGTGCCATCCTGCCCTTCCTGGGCCATGTTCTAAGAGATACACCACTTCCAGCTGAGCTCTGAGGAGCAGCTGTAGTGCTGGTAGTCACCTTCCAGCTTGCATCCTTCCTGGGGCTGGTGGCTTTCCTGTTTCCAGCTCCATGGGCTTCTGGTGAGCTGGGCTGCCCTCTCACCTTGCTGCCCAGCTCTGCTGGGTGCCAGGGCCACAGACCAGAGGACAGACACTTGCACATTGCTGCCTCTAGCCCAAGTGTCACCTCAGAGGTCTCTTCTCTCAAGGAGTGCTGGGACGAGAGGCACATGGCAGCTGTTGGCCTCCAGGGTGTGTGAGTCCTGTATGCCACACAGCACCCATGGCATGCTAGATCCCTTGAAAGCAGGAGCCTCCTTCCTTCTGATGCACATCTTGCACAATATTATCCTGCTGGGGTGAGCCACAGCAGGGCCAGGGCCATGAAGCTCCCTCTGAGCCCAGCCCAGCTGTTTAAACCAGCTGAAGATTGTTATGCATCTGTGAGTTCACTCCTGGTACTTAGCAATGGGAAGAGATCAGAGCCTCTAGCACTGACATATATATGCAGGTGCATATTTCTATCTGGAACTGAGGTTTTCTTCTTGTAAACATTGTATTTGTTATTAAAAAAAAAATAAAAATACAGGCTGCTGAAGTCATATTGCACAAAAAGAAAAAAAGCCATAAACCTCCCAGTAAAGAGCCAGGAGAATGCTGTGAGGAGAACAAAGCAGACATATATCAGTGCTTGGCCAGCCTTAGAGCCAGCCATGGCACTGCAAATAAAACACATAGAGCTCCTTTCACCACAAATGTGTTCTCAATCAGGGGGGAAAATTGAATATATATATATATATATGTAATTTGAGCTCTGCTACACTCTAAATCAAGATGTAACTGATGTTCAGGAATCCAAAAGATACAAATCAGGACAATGTCTAAATCATTCAGGTCTCCAAATGCTGGTTCTTCAGCTGATGCTTAAGGAAGGAGCTTTGGGAGCAAGCAAAGATAACTAGGACCCAGGGGGAATGGATGTAAACTAGAGGAGGGGAGATTTAGATTGGATATTGGGAGGAATAAAAATCTACTGGCTTCAAACTTTGTCCTGCAAGCCTAGGGCTGATTTGAAAGGATGTAGGAAAGTGATTGGGGAAAGCAAAGCCACCCTTGCCAGGCTTAGGTTTCCTATCCACCCTTCTGCTGGTGAATTGGTAGAGGTCTGCAAATGGGAGGTGAAAGCTCTGCAGACACTGAAGTCACACTGGCAGTGACTGCTGCTCAGGAGAGGTCTTGACAGCATGGAGAACAGTAGAGACAGGTCTGGCCTGGAGAATTTAAGCCTTACCTTAATATATAGACAAATATCATGACAGAATCTGGCCCTCTTTGCCAGAACCTCCAAATGGTGCCACAGGGCAGGGTTGTTTGAGGCTTGAATGTATTTGATACTGTTTCAGGGCTGTTGAAGTCTAGTTTAGCTTGACCTTCATCCCTTAATGATATCATTTGGATCATTTCCAAACCAGTTCTCTGAAATATCTGATTCCTGGCTCTGAAGAGAGCTGTTATCCAGCTTGTGATCCCTTTTCCTGATAAGGCTAATGAGATGGGCTTTTAGGGGGATTGTGCTTTCTCTTGCTGCTGGAGAGGCCAGATTTAGAAGCAAGAAAGTCAGTGCCTTTGGGTGATGACCACTTTGTGCTGAGCATTGTGAACACTCCCCTGCTCTACTGCTGGTTCTAACTCAGCCTGTGGTTGCTTTGGATAACATTGGAAGGGTTTGCCTAAACTACAAGGCAGGCCTCATAGTCTAGGGTGCTGCCCAGGCACCCAGAGGTGCCTTGGGGAAGCTCAGGGAAGGAGGAAGGCCAAAGCAGTGCAGAAAGCAGTGTTATTCCAGCTGCTGTACAGCTGGGGGCTCTGAGTCACAGCAGGATTAGGTGCTCTGCCCCCACTCCTGCTCTCCAGTGCTTTCCTCCTTTTCCACACTTGGAGCCTTCTAGGTTTTCCTTGCCCCAGTCAGGGAAGAGATGAGGTCTTCTGCAGGCACAGATCTGCCCAGCACCACTGGGCAGTGCTGGCTTGCACCCAGTGGCTCTGTGCTCCTTTGTTTCCTACCATGGATTCCTCTTCAGCTGGTAACACATCTGGGAGCTTTTCCTTCACAGGTTCCCCTGTGCTCCTGGCTCTAGGGTGGTTCCTTGAACGTGCAGCTGGCCATGAGGCTGCATCTCCTCTCCTTGGGCTGGAGATGCTGCCTGTACACATGTGATTTCAACAGGAATCCAGAGTGCTGAGGAGCTCTTCTCTTCCCTGAGGAGAAGGTGCAAACCACTGCAGGATAAACATAGCTCCATCAGTAAGGGAGAATGGCTTCACTTGTGCCTCACAATCACTGCTTGTGTGAGCTTTAATCGTTCTGCTCTTTGTACTAAGCCAAGCCCTTAGGATCAAGCAGAACTTTGAAGTTGTGTTATAAAAATGTAAATGAAATGCATTTCTAAATGGAGCTCTTCTGTCTCTCCTCTCCTCTCCTCTCCTCTCCTCTCCTCTCCTCCCCTCCCCAGGCACCCCCAGAGCGNCCTTAGGATCAAGCAGAACTTTGAAGTTGTGTTATAAAAATGTAAATGAAATGCATTTCTAAATGGAGCTCTTCTGTCTCTTCTGTCTCTCCTCTCCTCTCCTCCCTTCCCCAGGCACCCCCAGAGAGCCCAACAGCTCTGCCAACATCACCATCCCTTCCCTGGGCCATTTCAGCCCTGAGGTCCACGTTTGCCTCCTTCCTCTCACACTCTTCACAGCTTCCACTCTTCCACTTACAGAAGAGGGAAAGAGGAGCAGAGCTGCCCTCTGCACAGTTCCAGACATTCTGAGCTGATCAGGAGACAAAATGTTCTTCTGATTACAGCTCTGAAGATAAAGAAGGAGCTTGTAGGGAGAATATTGTGCTGCTGGTGGCTTCTGAAGGAGTCAGGCAAGGCTCCTGAGGGAAGCAAGGTGCATGCACTCTGCTGCATGCCTCTGTGTGCCTGGGCTGCTCCACTCATAACTTCTGCTGTCCTTGGCCTCCTTCCTCTGACTCACTGAGAGAGAGATCTTGGAATCACAGAATATTCTGAGCTGGCAGGGACCTCCAAGGATCATTGAGTCCAACTCCTGGTCCTGCACAGGACACCCCAAGAATCACCCCCTGTGCCTGAGAGCATTGCCCAGATGTTTCTTGAGCTGTGTCAGGCTTGGTGCTGTGACCACTTCCCCGGGGAGGCTGTTCCAGAGCCTGAGCATCCTCTGGGTGAAAATCCTTCAGAAGCCTGGCCCTGGTGATGTGCAGCTCTCAACCATCACAGCTCTCAGGATGAGTGGCTGGGGTCACTTCAAGTTCATTACCTTGCCAGGAGTTTATGATTTCTTTGTTATGGAAGTTCAATAGGAATTGATTTTAAAATAAACTCTTTTTTGGGGGACCAATTTAATAAATTCTCTTTATTGTTCAGGCTTTGATGTTGTTTTCCATGTAATCAGCATAAAGCATTTCCCTTGCTACCCCTATTACTCAATCTGATTTAGATCTTGCAGCTTTTCTCTCCTCTCCAAAGCTCCATCAGGAGATGGGCATGAACCTTGGGAGCCTTGAGTCTAGATACCAGCTCTGCAGCTGCACTTCAGCAATTCAGCCACTGCAGCCCAGTGGAGGAGACAGAGTTTTTGCTCAAGCCAGGTATTTTTGTTGCAATTCAGGAATTCCAAGTCTTCCCAAGGAGCATGACTAGATGGAGAGTTTCAAAGGCACAAGCAGAATTCAGATCATGGTGTGATTTTAGTCATCATTCTCCTGGGTTATCAGTGAGAGGACAAGAGGAAATATCCTCAAGTTGCACCAGAGGAGATTTGGGTTGAATAGCAGGAACAATTTCTTCCCTGCATGAGTTGTCAGGCATTGGCCCAGGCTGCCTTGGTAAGGTACTTTTGGTACTTCTACTTTTTGGTCTCTTCTGCTTTTCTCCAGCCTGGAGAGTTAGGGGAGGTGGTGGGGAAATGCAGCAGATCTGTCAGGGAGATAGATAAGTGCATCTTAAGGAGCAGTGATATCTGTCAATGAGCCAGCAGCTGCACTGTAATTCATTTCCATCTCTGCCCTAGAAATGCCAACACAACACTTTTCTTTCTTGGGTTGCTTCTTGAGTGTTGTGGGGTTTGTTTTATTGCTGTTTTCAGTGCATCTAGGGACTACAGCAAGAAAAGGACAAAGAAAACTAGAGAAAGCTCTGCTGTCTTTGCCCAGCCCCAAAACCTCTCCCTAGGCTTTGCTCCTCAGCATCCAGCAGTGGCTGAGTGGAACTCTCCCAAAGCAGTGCCTCAGGAGGTCTTGCATTGCTACAAAGAGTACTAAAGGGAAGAGCTCAGAGCTCATCCAAAATAGCCTGTCTGTTGGCTTGGCATTTGCAGCATGTCCTTCTCTTCCTCTCTCTGCCCCTCAGGAAGGTCAGCCAGGCTCCAGGACACACTCAGGGTGCCCCAGAGCATGGCTCAGCAGTCTTTGGAGGTGTGGGTGGGGGTTACTGTAGGAGCAGGGGCTAGGCTGCTCACAGGGAAGGGTGAAGCCAGTGGCTCTTGGTGGATGCAAACCACAGTATTTGCTGAGGGTGCCCCAAGACACCTTTGATCCAATTCTAATCCATTCTAAGGCATTCCTGATGCTTCACCATTCCCAGTGTCTTGCTGTTTTGCAGCTGCTGGCCTCCAAGCTTGTCTGTGCAAGATCTCTGCTAACACCTCGTGCCCCCTGAGCTACCCAGCTCCCCTCACATTTCCATGAGGAGCCAGCAGTGGCCCCTGTCCCTGTGATAACCAACATCCCACCCTGAAGTCAGGGTGGTTTTACTGAAACCAGGACCTTTGTCTGCATCTGGAGCCATTTGCCATCACATTCTGCAGATCAATGAAGGGAATCCCTGGCTGTGGGAAGCAAGTGTGAGCTGGCAGGCAGCCTTCTGCATCTCTAGGTACCTGTAGTTGTCCAAGTGGATACAGATTTGCCTCTGTAAGCTTTGGTTAGCTCTCTCTACAGCTACCTGAGAGGAGGTTGGAGTGAGATGGGAGTTGGTCTCTTCTCCTGGGTTACCAGTGAGAGGACAAGAGGAAATGGCCTCAAGTTGCACCAGGGGAGGGGTAGATTGGATAGCAAGAACAATTTCTTGCCTGCAAGAGTTGTCAGGCATTGGCCCAGGCTGCCCAGGGCAGTGGTGGAGTCACCATCCCTGGAGGGGCTTAAAAACCATCTAGATGTGGTCCTTAGGGCCATGGTTTAGTAGCATGGGGGTGATAGGTTGCTAGTTGGACTTGATGACCTTAGAAGTCTCTTCCAACCTTCATGATTGTGAGTTTCTGCCTGCTTGCCCCAACCTCCTCAGATCTGGGCTGCAGAGAGCCTGCAGAGTTTGAGCTCTGGACACTCTGGGCTATGCTGATTGAAGAGAGATTGGTAAAAATGCTTTACAAACTCTCTTTCCAAAGGGAGAGGGAGAAACTACAGCACAGAACTAATTGAAGCAGCAGTGATGCAAAGCAGCAGGCTGACTACCTGTTTGAAGCAGCATCCTTCCCTGAGTCACTTACCCTTTGCTGCTGCTGCCTGTTGCCAAGCTGGGAGGTTTATTGTTTCTCATCCTTGCTAAAGATCTAAAAAAAGCCACATTTTTCCCCTTCTGGCCCTGATGGGATGTGGGGAGATAGCTTCTGAATATAGCTGTGTATTGGAAATCCACTTGGTGCCTTCTGCTCTTATCTGAAAGGCTTTTCTTGCAGCACCTGTCCTTTAGCCTGGGCTGCTGCATGCAGTCAATCATCGTGGTGCTGCTCTCTGCAATGCAAACAGCATCCATCAGGTGACAGGGGAAGTTAGGAGAACACTTTGTTACCTGTTCCCAGTCATTTGCAACCCACAGCAGGAGCAGTGAGGCTGATGAATATGCTGAAAGGCTTCAAGCCCAAGCAGTGGAGGCTCAGCCAGATGTTCTGCTTGCTGCTGGGATTAAAAAGGGGTTCATTGCTTTCAGTTAGGAAGGTGGCACTTGGCATCGTCCCTGTCCTTCCTGCTAGGAGGTGGTGGTGTGTCAGAGGGCCACATGATGACCTGCTGTAACTCAGGATAGCAACTCTGGGCTTTGTATCATGCACAATTGCTCTTTCAAGTCTATTGTTTCAGGGGAACTGGGCTGATTTATGTCAGCTGAAGATCCTCAAGCTTAGCATTCTTCTCTCAGCAGCCCTGAGAGATAAAGATTTACTGCAGCTGTTTGGAAAATGCAAATTTTGTTCAGGAAATATGGGGTTTTTTTCATCAAAATGCTGCTTCAGTGAGAGAAAATATTTCATGAGTATCTTTAAGGTTTTGATGGGAGATAGAAGCCCAGGAAGCCAACCATTTAGAGCTTGCTTTTTTTAGAACCCTGCCTTTGCTCATGGTCTCCATTATTTACATTTTCTTTAGGATAAAACCTGTGATAAATGAAAAGAGGCAAGTATCTCAGCCACACAGAAAGTGGTATTTGAGGGGAGCCTCTTTTCAAGGAGAGAACTGCATTGTGTTAGTGTTCTAGCCAGCCCTGGAAGTGACAAGCTGAAGCTTCAAGTAAGAAAATCCTGGCTTCAATTTTTATTTTACAGCTTGCTTTCTGCTTTTATCAGGCTCTGCAAAGCAGCCCATGCTTCCCTTCCTGGTTAAGAAAAAGCAGAATCAATACCCAGGAAGGGTCAAGCAGCTTACAATTCATTACATGTGTGTGCTTCTACCTGACAATGCAATTCTTGTTTCTCATTTTTCATGTCAACTGTTTTCTGGGGGGAAAACAATGAGAGAAAAGCAGCAAAAGACAAAGACAGAGATTTACCCAAGTCATCAAGTGAAATAAGAGCTGACAGGTTCTCTAATGTTACATGCCCAGAACAAAAAGGATTCCTTGCTCTGCTCCTCTGTCAATAGCTGAGAATCCTTTGTGTGTCTCTGCTGCTCCCTGGGAACCTCAGCTCCAGGATTCCCCAGCAATTCCTTTACATTTTGGGCTCTGGCAGAATGATTCACCAGATCAAAGGCAAGCAGCAAGGAGGTGCTTGGATCCTTTCCCACCTTTGTTACTGGCTGTGCCCAAGTTTCCTAGGCACATCCATTCTGGTTTCCTTCTGCCTCAGTTTCTTTCCTTGTTTCCTGGCAAGAAAAGAGACAAATTGGGGAATGGTTGAGGTTCAAAACTTCAGGAAAAGTCCTTGCTGGGGGTGAAACTCCTCTGCTGGCTAAAGCAGGTTAAGCAGCTACCACCCTAGTGGAGTTTCAATCTAACTCAAAAGTTTCCCAACTTCAGATATGCTTTGCCAGTGCATTTGAAGGTCACGACCACCTCCACTCAGAGATATGGGCAGTTAGGAGCTGTAAACCCAGGGACAAATCACAGAACCTTTGTTTGTGCTTCACCCTTCTGTCAATGGAGAGAATTTTGATTGCAGAGGGTGTCAGATGCTGGTGGGGGTGTCACTTCAGCCCTGGGGAAGCTGCAAAGCAAGGTCAAATGTCATGGATAGCCAGGAAGGTGCTGGGTTGTTCACCTCCTGTAGTGTCAGCCCTGCTTTTGTTGACAAAGCTCCTAGAGGTCTGGAGGCTGAAATCTCCCAGGGAGAAGCTCATTGATTGGAGATGGAAGTTGGATCTGGGTCTGTTCCAGAGATGGTTTGCAAACTTCTTGAACAGAACAAGTGTCTGGGAGGGCTTGGTCACAAACTTCAAACCCTTGTTGAGAGCAGAGGAACATTTTGTTTTGCACAAGGTCATCCTGGAGGCTGAGCCAAAACCAACTTATCTGCATAGGCTGGAGGAAAAAAACCCTGTTCCAGCTTGGGCTGATTTTTGTCTTGATTGGTTTGGTGTGGTAGATCCCTTTGCTTTTCTTTCTGCCTCATCTGCCCTAGTTGACTTCCACCTGGGAGCTCAAGCAGCCAGGGGCTGATTGAGAGAGGGGTGGTGACTACTGAGTCCTTTGCCTTTTCTCCCCCTTCCTCTTGAGACAATATGCACTGACAGCCTAGAACACACTTGGCTTCTTCTTCTCCTGGAACAGACTTGACTTTTTGCTAGGAAGCAAGATGAAACCTCTTTTCCTCCCTGCCTTTCTGCCAGTTCCCCCTCCAGCTCCCTTGGGACAACATTCCCTCCAGTTCTCACATGGTGCAGTGCATCTGGAGACTCCTTCTGCAAGTCAGCACTGTCTGGGGGCTCCCAGCCTGCCTGTCATGGGGGAAAGGAGGCAAGAAATGAATTCAAGTCCCTGGTGGTGGCCTGCTGGGGGAGTCGGGGTTGGAGGGAAATGTTGCTCCTGAGAGCTGATTATTCTTTGTTTCTGCCCTGAAAGTAAAAGCTCATTCAAAGAAAATCCTCCTTAACTCTTGTAACCTAAATACAAAGCAGAATTGCTGGGCTGAGCAGGTTTTAAGGCAGTGCTGAGTGCTGGGGTATTGTTAGCTGCATTGGAAAAGAATGGGGAGATGCTTTGCAGTGTTAGCTGGAGAGGGCTTTGCATTTCCTAGGTGGGGGAGTGAAGATGAAACCCAGATGAATTTGGCTGCTTTTTTTGCACTGTACCAAATGCCTGCCCACTTCAGGGCTCCTGGCACTGCTCTGCAGGGGGCAGGAGGAATCTGCACCATCAATCTTTCTACTTTTCTCCCATCTTCTGGACTGCTGCTCTTTTTCCTCTTGGATTTTCAGAGACATCAGCTAGGATGTACAGATATTTCCAGGGACACTGAGGAAACACATCTCTGGAGCCTGGTGACTCTTGCTGGCATGCTCAAGACTCGTTGATCACCAGCAATAGGAATGTGCTCTACCCTGAACAAGAGCTGCTAGAGGCTTTTCCTCTAAGAAAAGGCACAGCCCTGCCCTAGGATCCTATGCTGAGTTGTGAAAGGTGTTCCTTAGGACTCAGAGAACTCTCAATATCACCTTCTGGATTCATTCTTTGCAACACATTCAACACTTGGCATTTCTAGTACAGTCATAGAAATGCAGTCTGCTGGGACTCAAGCATCATCTAATCCATCCCCATATCCTCTGTGCCACTGACTATGACACCAACCTCACAGATGTCCTTAAAATCCACCTCCAAAGAGGGTTCAGTGCACTGAGTCCTTTGTTCTGAGCTTATTTACCCTCAGTTTACCCTAACAAGAAACCTAAATGCACCTGTTTCTTTCCTCCCCAGCAGATTCCCCCTGCTCTCCCCAGGCCTGAAGGGTTTATTGCTCACCTCCCTTTTCAGAACAGCCTTCTAGGTCTCAGAAGTCTAATATCCCTGCTTCAGAAAGCTTACCTGGGCTGAGCCAGCCTAGTTCATTTGACCTTCCTTGGAAGCTTGTCCTTTCTAAGCCTCCCATCAGTCTCCTGCATGAGATACAGGTGTGAGCTGCTGTGCAGCCTGAGGTCAGCTTTTGCTCACCACAATCTGACCAAACAATCTTACATGGTGAGAACAACTTTGTACAACCCTGGGCTAGCTAGCCTGTTCCTATGTCACTGAGGCACAAATCCAGCTGTGCTGTAGCAGCTGTTTCCCTGCAGTGTGGCAGGAGAATGCACTGAACCATTTCCCTGTAGGCAGCCTTCTTCCCAGTCTGGCTTTGGAAACAGTCTGCTTAGTGGTGTGACCTGAACTGGGGAGGTGAGATCTGGTGACAGCCTGGCCAGCTGATGGTTCTCTGTTGAAGCTGGCACCTGCAGGACCAATGTAATTGTCTTCTTGCCAGTCAAACCTTGCCTGCAGCTCATGGCAATCAGAAGCATGCCTTCTTCCAGGAAGCTCTGGATCTGCCTTGATCTTTCCCCAAGTCTCTCTCCAGTTAGATATAATCCTCATCACTGCTGACAGCTACAGCTTTCCATATTAGCCAGAAAAAATATGCAGCAAGAAACTACTCAAGCATCTCCTTCTCTGAGACTACCATGACTTTCCTGTCATGTTTGCTGTGTTTTCTCCTAGTACTTGATGTTTGCAAGTCTCTTTTCTTTAAGCCATATCAGCTACAGGCTCAGAACATGCAAGAGCTACAATTCTTTCTCTCTCTCTCTCTCTCTCCTCTCAGCTTGAGTGTTTAATTTGCTCCAGACTCTGCTTGAGCAATTTTTGGAGAGTACAGTTTATATTTGTGTATGCAAATAAGCTGAGCAAATATGCTAAGGAGCTCCAAAGATAGATCAGCACACTTAAGTACATGCCAGCCCACAGTGAAAGCAGCCCAGGCCATTCTGGTCTCTGAATTAACCCCTTCTGCCTTCTTCAGTTTAGGATCTGTTTGGTGAGTAGATTAGATGGCACTTGGAGGTGCTCTCCCACCTCCTGTGTCTCTGCAAACTGCTGAATGTCACTGGTGTGAGCAATGTTATCCTGCACCTGGTCCCAGGCAACAGGGCACATCACCTTCCCATGGTTAAACATGGTTATGCATTCAAAAATCATCTTACATGTCCTTTTTTACTGAGGAACAAGCAGTTTGAGGAGCTGCAAGAGGAACCCAGCCAGTTTTCTTTCAGAGCTGTGACTTGCAGTGGAGTCTCTGATGTCTAATCTTTGTGCATGGTTGAGGAGCTGGGATTATTGAACCTGGAGAAGACAGAAAGCTCCAGAGAGACCTTGCTGCAGCCTTCCAGTACTTCAAGGGCCTGGGAGAAAGATGGGGACAGACTTTTTAGCCAGCCCTGTTGCAATAGGACAGGAGGGGAGATTCAGACTGGGTGCAAGGAAGCAATTCTCCACACTGAAGGTGGTGAAGCACTGGCACAGGCTGCCCAGAGAAGTGGTGGATGCCACATGGCTGGAGACATTCAAGGTCAGGTTGGATGGAGCTCTGAGCAACCACAACAGGTTCAAACATTTCCTGAAGTGGTTTCCTTCCCTACAGGAGGAAAAATGAGAGATGATTGTCATTTGCTAGGCTTGCACAGACTGAGGGGGTGGCTGGAATAGCTGCTGCAGGATAAGCTCTTCAGCTGGAAGCCTGCATGGGCCATGCTTTTCTGGAACATAAATGACTTTGCTGTAGCATAATTATCTCACTTTGGAAGGATGCTAATTACCTTGGAGTGGTTTTAATTCTGGACTAAAACCTCCCTGTCAGGATGTCCTTTGGGAGTGCAGCATCACAGCCTAATGTGCTGTGTGGAAGAAAGCAGAGGGAATAGCTTCTCCAGAAGTCAGTACCCCAGACAGATTTCCCTCTTGTAGCTGAGGGAAACAGCACAGTGTTCTGGTGCTGAGCCTGCATGAGACCTGGGGAGAGATCTAAGCAGATTTCCATGATGCTTCTAATGCTGGAGCTCTTTAACTGGAGAGCATGTGGAATATGATGTAGCATTTCATTACAGCTTTCTAGCTTAGTTTCTTAAAGAAATGAGGCTTCCATAATCAGTGGCTGTGTACAGGCTTCCCATCATTTCTGCACCATTAGCTCCCTTCAGCTACATTTAGCAGAGGACAGGAGGTTTCAAGGGTTAGGTTCCCCAAAGTTTTGGGGCTCAGCAAGAATGATCCTGTGGTGACTGCACTGAGGGGAGAGGCTGCAGTGTGTCACTGCCCAGGTCATGCCAGAATGGGCAAACCTCCTCCCAGCAGAAGGAAAGCTCTCTGCTGGAGGCTGTCATCTTCCTAAATGGCAAAGCCCATGGCATCAGATCTGCAGGATGGATTTGTGCTCATAAAGACTTTTATTCTCACTGTTGGGTGGTTTAAATCTTCAGCTGCTACCTAAGCTTCACAACCTGATCCCTGTAATCCTGAAATGTTTCCAGTTCTGGGGAGGAATTTCTCTTTGCTGTTGTTTTTATTGTTGGCCCAGCCCTGACTCACAACCCAGGCTCCCTTGTGAAAGCCAAAACATTTTCCTTGCAGTCCTCCCCCTTTGGATAGTTTTCTTGTGTCTCTGCAAAAGGGAAACTCTGCAGCAGAGCTCCTGGCATCTCAGGGTGGTGTGGGGACTTCTGCAAGCGTACTGCTGTGCTTACAGCCAAAAGCAATCTTGCTGGAAGGGCTTGCTAGATGATCTCTAAAGCCTTTCCTCCTCAGGTCTGCACAGCTGCAGTGTAGGATGGAAGGTGGAGGGAGCTGCTTGTTTGCAGGACCTTGCCAGAGCTAACATTGTGGTTGAGATGGATTTTGCTTCCATCACTGTGCTGGGAAAGACAGCACCTAGGCCTATATCTGACCTATTTACCTGTATTATCTTAGTCAATGAAGAGAAACAGATGTGGCAGGGTCTCCTGCATGAGGTTAGGGGTCCACTCTGGGACATGGATGGGAAGCATTGCTCCTTCTCTGGGTTAACTGCCAGAGCCAGCCTGGAACATGTTCTTCAATGAAGACCTTCTCCAGGGCAGTGTCTACAGGCAGATGAACAGATCCCTCTCTGCAGTCTGTTCAGCCACACTAGGTCCCCAGCAATGAGTAACACCCACCAAAATGCAATTTATCTAGGGTAGTTGGAGCTGGTAATTGATTGTAAAAGGTGAAATAGTCCAGGGAAACCTATGGGCTGGGTAGACAAGCTTTAGAATAGAAAGGAAACACAGAGGCAGCTCAGAATTACCCAGCTAGGAGAATGCCTGCAAGTGCATCTGCTGGGGGGTGGGTTATGGACTCCAGGTGGGACAGGCTGGAGGCAGATACAGCCCTGGGTTCTGTGCACTCACATCCTAGTGAGTTCTCTGGATCCTTCTGCAGTGGTGAGATGGGGAGCATTGATCACCTGGGACATGGCAGAGCCAGCTAAGTGATCCAAGCTGGTAAAGTTAGGGGGCATGGAGGCCAGTTCTCTGCCTCATCTGAACCCAGAGTGGGGTGCTTTGGGGAGAAGAACCTGCTTTTTATGTCCTTTTGTATCCTCTGAGCAGTGAGGAGAAATCAGAACAGCTTAGGCAGTGCTGCTAGGTGTTGTGGATGGGAGGCAGCAACGAAGGCAGGCAAGAGGTGGCTGTTGCTCTGCTGAGAGGGAGAGCAGCTCCTCTGCTCTTGAGCTGTGCTCCAGCAGAGTCAAACTTGGTGCAGAAGACCTGATTCCCCAAAGTTCCAGCTAGGTAACTCTGGCTCCAGCAAGAGCAGGGCAGGTGACCCCTCCTTGGTCCATGCCAGGCAGAGCATGGGACAGAAAGAGCTCTTTCTGGTGCCCTAAGTGAAGCTGCAAGTGCCTGCAGAGCTCCCTGCCTTGTCCCCTCTCTGTGCCCTGCTTTCTGCTGGAGGATGGGGACAGGCAAGTGGCTGCTGGAAGGGCTGGCAGCTTCCATGGGCTCTGGGATGTGTTCCCAGATCTGGGCTCAGCAGGGATTATTTTTTGCCTTTGTCAACATTAAAAAGCAAAGGGGAAAGGGCAAAGAATCTCTTGCCTAGTGCAGCTCTGGTGGTTTTATTTGTCACCACTTGTTTTTGTTTCCTGACACCAAGTGGGAACTTTTGGGCAGTGTTTGGGCTGTGTTTCTTCTTCAGGCTGCAGTCTGCCTTGCACTGATGTTCCTGGCTTTTCTAGTTGGTTGTCTGCAGGCACTGACACCCAAATGAAGTTGTGAGAGGTTTGCTCCAGCCCCTGCTCTGCATGGGAAGGTGACAGCATTCTACTTCCAGGAGCTCTTTTGCTGGCTCAGGCAGCAAAGGGCTGCCCTTTGGTAGAGGGGATGTTATAAAAACCCTTCTGCAGATTGTTGCTCATCTTCTGATCATTTAGCTCAGTAAATGAGATGATAGCACATGGA
The DNA here is from genome assembly GCA_013399015.1 of Galbula dea. Taxonomy (NCBI): domain Eukaryota; kingdom Metazoa; phylum Chordata; class Aves; order Piciformes; family Galbulidae; genus Galbula; species Galbula dea. Next base: position 2,516,478 of record VWZX01000495.1, read on the forward strand.
GTTGAACAAGAGTGAAAATAATTTGGCTGAGCTTATGCTCAATGGTCCAAGTCTTAGTCTGAGTCTTAATAATTTTAATGCAATTACCCTCAGTGTTATGGTCTGATAAATCAATGCTCAAAACAGATATCAGGGAAGACTTGGATATGTTTGCTCTGTGCTTTTTATTTCCCCCTGTCTCTACATCTGACCACTGCATAAAGGAGGAGAGTGGATTAGAGGGAACATGAGGCTGACCCAGCACAGCCTGTTAAGCTTGCAATTAAGACATTGCATTAATTCTTTCTATCTGCTGTCATGTCATTTTCCCCCTGCATCTTTGTGTTATGCCAGTAACAAGACAAAAAGGCTGGTTTGTAAAGATGAAAGGCTAATCCTCTGGGTGAAATCAAGAGCCTTCTGCCTTTGCTCTGCAGGCATGCAGAGACTTGGTCCTGTTTATAGCACCAAATACCTGCCCCATACACTCTGGGTCATGCCAGGTCTATTACTGCTTTTAACATAGATATCTTTTGACCTCCAGCAAACATTTACTTCTGTGAGCTTGGTTCTCCATCCCTGACTGGGATGCCTGGCTCCATCTATGCCTGTTGGGATACCTGGCTCCATCATCTATGCCTGTTGGGATACCTGGCTCCATCAATGCCTGTCAGAGCACAGGGTTCAGCCTGATTCATTACAGATCACAGCATGTTTGGGAGCCTGGGCAGTAGCTGAAGTAACTGAACACCAGTTCTGCAACACACTTGCTTTTCTGAGTGAAGAATACTGAGGCAACTGCCTGACCTCCAAGAGGCTGGGAACAACAGAGATTGCTTTCAATAACCTGAGTTCTTCCTGCCTCTGCTTGTATCTTATCTCTAAACACCTACAGTTTGCTCTGCAAGACCTGTGCCTCTCTCCAAGTGCAAGAACTGATGGTGGTAGCAGCATGGCTTCTTTGCTCTCATCACCAACTGCCTGTCTGGATGCATTATTTATAGGGTGATCTCTGATGCCTGCACTGCCTGCAACACAACAGAACTTCCACAAGAGCTTTGTTATGACAACTGTCAGAATCTGAGTGCTCTGAACTGGAATGAATTTGTTTGCAGAGCCCTATCTCTGTTCTTTAATTGTTTTTCTTTAATGGACTCCAGTTTGGAGTCTCTCCATAGCAGTATGGAGACCATGGCAAAGAGAATCTCTTCCTATAGGCAGGGCATGGGGGGGGTGTTTCCTCTAAAACCTGCTCAGAAGCAGCAAACTTGTCCCAAAAGAAACTTGCTCTCAGGTTTTGTCTAGCAGACAGGTCCCTGGTATGGAGCCTCTGACCTGAATACCTTGTGACAAAGCCAGAACTGAAGCCAGTCACATAAACCAAAGTGCTGTGCAACTCCCCTGCACTGTCTGGAGCAGTAAAGGCTGGAACCAGAGCTGACCTGAAACCAAAAAGAGAGGTGAAGCCTTTCTCAGCTCTGTGGTCAGTGACTAGAACATTCCAAAGCAGCAGGGTACATGTTTATACATCAATATATCTTGAAAGAACTGAGTCCTCCTGGCAGAACCTTGTGAGAGGCAGGCAGCACATGTGAGCTGATGCTGTCAGGGGGAATTGGAGGCTCACTGTTGGTTGACAGGTATATTATTCCAGCTGCCCTTGACTTATTTACAAAACCAAGGAGCTAAGATCCCTGATGTGATGCAAGTCAGAGCTCTGGAGCTGCAAGAGGCCTGGGTTGTTTGGTGGGTTTTTTTTTTAGCCCTTCAGAACTGGCCTCAATTTGTTTGACATTTGAAATGGATGAAGGAGGAGGAAGGAAAGGAGATTATTGCTTCACAGCCTGTTCTGGTAGGGAGACAGGGTTAGATTTCAAATGCTAGGAGTGAAAGAACTGAGGTTGACTTTCCCTGGCTATGCCAACAGGGATGGGACTGCAACAACTGCTCTTGCCTCTTCCACACCTCCATGCTCCTCCAGCCAGCTGCCCTGGGGCAGTGATGCACTAGTGGGAGAGCTCTGGGTGCATATGGCAGGGAAAGCCTTGGACTCACTGGTGCCAGCTGGGAGAGGTGGGACACAAGGACCTGCAGGGCTTTGGCTCCTTGGGAAGCCAAGCAGGACTTGGAGAGACTCTGAGGGCAGTGCAGCCACACACACTGGTGTCCTGCTCTTCCCTAAGTCCCTGGGCTCCACAGCTGGCAAATCCTTTGCTGAGTTCCTGGGTTTATGGATTTAGCCTCATTCTTGTCAGGCTCAGGGGCCTTCATTTCCCTTTTCAAGCTCTCCAATTTCAGTTCCCAATGTCCCTTACTTGCTTTCTCCCTTATTCCTGGTCCTCCTTCATCCATCTGACAGGTTTTGTAAGTCACCCTTGGAGGGAGAGCTGCTCTTCCCTGACCAGCAGCAAGAGAGGCCAGGACCATTAGCCTGCAGTGTCTCTGCTTAGGTGATGTGAATACCTATATTTATTCCTGTTTTATAGCTGTTCTTCCATGCTTGGCTTTGGACAGTTGAAGCTTAAGGAATTGATTTTGAACAGTGGCTGGGAGCCTGCCTGCTTGAGGGAACTTCACTCCATCCTTGAAGAATTACTTAATGTAGTGAGATACAGTTGTCTGGTTACCTTAAGTGTTTCTTCCTTCTGTTTCCAGAGAACAGCTGCTGACTCCTCTCAATGCTTGACATGAAATCTTCTTTCCTAAGATAAACCTCCCTTTTCAAAGGCCAGAACTCCACTAGAGCAGAGGAGGATGTGAAGACCTCTCAGTTAATGCTTCTAGCTACATGGAGATGATAGAAAATCCCATGCCTACCACAACAGCTCCTGCATGACATCTACACAAAACAATGCAATTATCCTGGCTTGTCTGCTCAGTGACCAAACACTGCAGAGCAGCTGATGTTTACTGTAGGCAGTGTAGGTCCTACAAGAATACAAATGCCAAGGTTCATTGTAGAATGTCCTGGCTTGGAAGGGACCCCTGAGGATCATCAGGTCCAACTCCTGTTTATGCATAGGACAAGCCCAAAAATCACACCGTGTGTCTGGGTTGTCCTGATGCTTCTGGAACTGTGTCAGGCTTGGAGCTTTGGCTCCTTCCTTGGGGAGTCTGCTCTAGTGCTTGGCCACCCACTGGGTGAAGAACCTTTTCCTAGCACCCAACCTAAAGCCTCCCCTGGCACAGCTTCATGCCATTCCCTGGGGTCCTATTGCTGGCCACCAGGGAGTAGAGGTCAGCTCCTGCCCCTCTTTCCCCTCTTGAAGCTGGAGGCTGAGGTCTCCCCTCAGTCTCTTCTCCAGGCTGAACAAACCAAGTGAGCTCAGAAGTTCCTCATGTTTCTAGACCCTTCACCATCCTCATGGCCTTTTCTGGACACTCTCCATCTGCTTAACACCCTCCTTACTGTGGTGCCCAAATCTGCACCCGGTGCTTGAGGTGAGGCCACACCAGAGCAGAGCAGGAGAATCCCTTCCCTTGTCCAGCTACTAATGCAGTGTCTGATGCACCCCAGGGCATGCTTGACCCTTTTGGCTGCCAGGGCTTGTTTCTGACTCCTATTCAACTTGTTGACAAGCAAGACAGAGTGTGTGGCTGGCCAACAAAAGGAGTTGTTTCATTAGTGTGTGTGGAAAGCCTTGCTGCTTTTCAGCAGTGATTAGATGAAAGCATTATATATTTATACACACACAAACTTGATCTTCACCCTGTAGGCAACAGAGTCTGAGATGAGAAGCTGAAGAAACAGTGATGTTATGAATGTGCTGTGCCCCTAGGTGTGATGGTTTTCCTTTCCATGACAATTTAATATAGCATAGAAATAACTTTGAAGACAGGAACACAGACAGTATCTGGCAAAGGAGGGGATTTGCCATGCAGAAGCCTCTGCAGGTTCATGTCTTCTTGTCTCCTGTGGTATCATCTGAAAGCTGACATCTTGTGATAGCAGGAGGAATACCTCTCCTAAAAGAACCCTGTGGCTCCAGCTTTGAAAGCTGCTAAGTGAAGCATTTACATGCTTCAGAGTCAGCCCTGCTGGGCTTCCTGAGGAAGCCCTCATTTAGTGTGGTGTCCAAAAGCAAACAGTTTTGCTGTTAGATGATGAGAAGAGCATCTCTGGAAGGAGAATGTCAAACTTCTGCCCCTCCTCTGGAGTCAGCAGGTGTTGCAGTTGTTCATTGCCCTCAGGGTCAGGTTCTCTGGGAACAGGTTTATACTGTGGATTAGAAGCAAATTTGGGGAAACTCCTGCTCTTTTACCTGACAAAATAGACATGTATGGGAAGTAAACTGAGGGCCTTGAAAGTGGCAGCCAGGATTTCTGGCTTCTCCTGCCTTCTGATGTTGAGCACACCTCCTCACACTGACCAGAATGTCCAAGGATGCTGGTTTAGACACAGATACTGTCTCAGAAGTGCTCACTGGCACCTCAGCAGCCTGAAAATACAGCCCTTTCCCTGGGTGGGAAGCAGGCTCTGCCTGCCCTCATCACTCACACTTACTGGGAGCATTTTAGGTCAACACATACTACTTTGGCTTTGCCTTTCTCCCTGTTTTATAGCTCACCTTTCAAGTCTCCTTAAAGAACAGCCCAGGCACAAAGGCAGCACAGAAGGGCAAAGAGTTATCCTTGTCAAAATCCTTGGTGTTTAAAAATAGCCACCTGAAATTCTTCCTCCTGCTGCTTTAAGCTAAATTATGATCAGAAGCTGCTGTCCTCTAATTTTACAATGTGCTGTCCTTCCCTCCACAGCTTCTCCCAACCCTCTGCTAGCTGCGGGGCCCAATCCCTTCCTCTCATGTCAGACATCACAGGCAGCAAGTGCCAAAGCTGCAGAATGCAGAGCTGACACATCAAACACCCCTTAATGAAGGTGAAAGCAGGGGCTTCATTAGGCACAGCCATATGTGTCTTTCAAAAGCTGCCTTCCAGCAGAGGGGTCACTGCTGGGGGAGGGAAGAGGAGAGGTTTGAGGTGTACAGCTGCCCAGCTCAGCCTCTCACTAGTAGAGCTGAGCAGTTCTTGCTGCAAATGAACCTTGTTGGCTTTTGGGACACTCCTTAGCACCCCAGGGCCTCTGGCCATGCCATGGGGAGATGATGCAGGGCAAGGTTCCTTGCCTTATCCTCTTGTGTGCTTCTGGTGAATGCTTGCCATTGGCCCCAGCTCCCAAAGCAGGGGTTTTGTGCCTGAGGATTTCCTTGCTTCACTTAACCTCAAAAGCCACCCTGCAAACATGGTGTGGGTGCTCTCTGTCAGAGCCTGATGCTGCTTTGTGCCCTCAGCATTGCTGCAGACAGCACATGGAGCTGCTGCGTTGCACTGTGTCTCCAAACCACTCCACTCTTCCCTTTGCTTCAAGCTCAGCTATAGGAGTCAGAGCCCTGCAGGTGCAGAAGGGGTTCTGCAGCTGGGGGAGGCTTGGCTCTGCCCTGAGCAGGCAGCCCCAGGGGGATAAAAAACCAAGGAATGAATGTGCTGAGGAGACTTTATTCCTTTGCTCAGCCCTGGTAGCTACTGTGAGGGCTCTGAGCACAAGGAAGGGGATGAGAGGTTGCCCAGAGACCTCTTTCTGCACATGATGCATTTGGAGAGGAGCAAAGAGGGCTGGCACCACCAGAAGGAGCATGCTGCAAGAGTCTCTGCTGCAAGTGTGAAGAACTTTCTTGCTGAAGGTTCCCTAGCACTGAGTAGAGTTGTTGTTGTTTGCAAGCAGAGCAATGCTCTCAGGCAGAGCAAAGCCTCTCTGCAGCCTGGATGCCCTGGGCTCTAGGGGAGCCTGACCAGCACTGGCTGTTCCAGTGTGAGATGGTGACTGCTAGAGGCCAATCAATACTTTAATCAACATTGCATGCATCACTGGGGCCTTGCCACTCACCTTAGCTGCAGAGAAAAGAATAACAAGAGATTAACTGGAGCAGAGAGCTCCACTTCAGGAATAAATCAATGAGCAAGGGAGAGGCTGGGAGTGCAAGTCAGAAGCAAGGGTACAGGAGTGGGACAGTTACTGAGGCTCAGAAGGACCCTGGCACTGGCTTTCAGGTTGGAATAGGATTTTAATCAAACAAGACAGCAATTTATAGGTGGGGAAGGCAGAGCTGTTTGTGAGTAACTCAAAGCTGAATGTTACAGCACTGATGGAGAAGGCTGAGCAGGGCAGAAGCCTCTGTAGAAACAACATGCAACAAATGCACACAAGTTCTGCAAGTGCAGCAGACCAAGCAGTAGGTTTCATTCCTGTCTAGAAGGAACCTGTTTGGGCTTCACCTCCAAGGGCAAGATTGTGATGTGAGGGATGAGATCTTTCTGCTTGTAGTGGAGAAACGATATTGGCAATGAAGAGTCTTCACCTGCTTCCAGCCTGTTTGGCTGTTCTGTCCCTGGGGGACTGCACTGTTTGAGTTGTCTTCTGGCTTCTGTTTATTTGTCTTGATTGTGAATGTGCAAGTGTCCTTGATCTTGCTGCTTATAGGGAGGCTACCTGTGGAGTGACACAAAGTGAGACCAGGCATTCGGATGGCTCACACCTAGAGCAATCTTGTGCTTCAGTCCATGGGAGTTAGATTCAACCTTGCAACTTGGAAGAGAAGGATCATGCTCTTTACTCCAGGCCTGGAAACCATCAAATTCCCTTCTTCAGAGCATGTTTAGCTCAATTTGTCTCCAATTTTGCATCTTATTTCTATGTAGCCCTCGACCAAAGTTTTCCTCTGCCCCCCCAACAATTTGGTCTCCATTTCAGGCCTTGTAACTTGGAGAACACCCAGATCAAAATGCTCTACATCCCTTTTGACTTGTCAGAGAGAAGATGATGTATTTTTTTTAGAAGCCTCATGCAAATGTTCAGCTTTTGCTGCTGTTCAATGAAGTTGATCACTTTACTCAGGAAGTATCAATGCAATTTTCCACACCACTAGCTTAAAGATTGTATCTTGGTAAACTCATCCATTCCTTAGCTTTTGTTGGTGTTGTCAACAAAGAAAAGGAAAAGAATGTCTGCTGTTGCCTCCTTGACAAATGTATTAATGTCTTCTAGAACTGGCTGAAAGTCTGTCCAGAATAGAGAGCACCAAGGCATTGCTGCAAGTCCTTATTCCATCTGTGTCTCAGCTAGAACAGCCATTGCAGAGCTAGGGAATGGCTTTTCCACCCCATTACACTTCCCAGGGCCATGTGAGAAATACCTCTGATGTTAGTAGGAAGCCATCAGGGCATAAAACACAGAAAATGAAATATTAACTTTCCTAGCCAGGCTGGTAATGGCTGTTATGTTTTGTATTAAAGACATTAAGGTGAAGTTCCTAAATAAGGAATAAAGAAGCAGACTCCTGGGCTCCCATCTAGGCAATACTGCACAGCAGTGAGACACTGAGGGTAAAACTGGAAAGCTGGAGGAGAAAGTATAATATATTCACAGTTTAGATGACAGTGAACATACAGACAGACTGAGCTTCAGTGGAAGTTGCAAAATATCCCTGAGAAGTCTCATTCTTTCCAGATTGCTCCAAGTTCTACAGGGATGTGTAAATTTGGAAGGGAAGAAAAGCAAAACCTTCTGGAGCCCTGAACTCAAAGCACCTCTGGGGGATGCTGTTTGCTGGAGGGAGGTTACAGAAAGGCTCAGTGTTTGTCATTGTTCCTAGCAGTCTCTTCTTGCTGTGTTAGTCTGGAACTGGTGCCTGGCTCCATGGCCTGGCTGAGCACACAGGTACAGCTCCAGGCACGTGGGTTTTGGGAGGGTTTGTTCCCCAGAGGACCAGTTGTTTGGCCAGGGTTGGATGCTTGGGTTTACTTCTGTGCCAGTCATTTTGCTTCTTGTCTTGGGGTAGGTGGCATCTTCCCATGCCTGTTGTGGTAGGATCTGCTCTGAGCTGGAACCTGCATCTTCTGGGATGATAAATGCATCTTGGGAGACCAAGAATCCAAATTTAGGATGGATATATAGTGCTTCCATTCACTGCTTTGCCCTCACTATCTGCACACTTCTTTAGCACTTGTGTCTCCACCAGAAAAAATCCTTTCAGTATTTAGGAGGAAAGATAATTGGGACATAACCAACAAATCCTTGTTCTGCTCTGCCCCTCCAAAAGCTAACTATACTTTGAACATAATGCTGCTCATTCCAGTGAAAGGGATAAATGCCAGGTCATTATCTCTAATTGCCTCACTTTGTCACCTACTCTTTGCTTATTTGTTTGGCTAGCAAGGACCTAGTCTCTCATTTGGGGTTCTTTGGAGTTAAGGCAACTTCCCTGGTAGAGAACTTCTGCCTTTTCTGTCTCTGAAACACAAGGTTTGAGGCCAGAGTTGCAAAGATATTGTGGCTACCTGATGTCAATAGGAGCTGCATGCTTGAGTGCCTTTAAGTAAATGGTTTTGGCTGGAGCTCTGTTAATTAAACAGACCAAAGATTTCAAGAGCCAGGGAGAGAAGGAGGTGACAGATACAATGCAGTTGCTAATGTTTGGGATCAAAAGGGTTTTCAGCTCATTAGTGAGGTACCAGCTGGATGAAAAATGATACAGAAAGGAAAGGTGGTTGATGATATCAGAGGGCATGGTTTTGCCTTGTTTTCTAGGGTTGGAGCTGGTCCTCAGGAACTTCTCCAGTGAGGAGTTAAACTAGGGTGGCTGCTTTAGGGGAAGTTTTCTTAGCAGGGATTTCTCCTCTAGTATTTTTTCCTCTTTTGGATACTAGATAGTAACTTAATCCCTGGGAAGGTTGCATTTCACACACCCCCAGGTGACAGAAGACACTATCCTACATTTCCATTTTAGATGGGAGGGTTGCAGATTCCACAGGATGTCTTCTGTGAGACTTCTCTTCTTGCTTGGCTCACTGAATTTCCTGGCCCTGCAGAAGTCTCAGATCATTGTGGGATTTGACTTGAGAAGTTGGAATCCTGTGTCACAGAACTCACTGCCTTGTCTCCTGAGGCTCAAATGCCTCCACTTTCAGCAGTGGAGGGACTGGTTAGGAAGTGTGTGGTGCAGGTGAATTGAGAAGAGAGGGAAACAACTTCTAGCTCCTTCTGTTTCCTGATGAATTCAGGCTAGCTGGGTCTCAGCATGCTCTCTGGAGCCTATCTGAGGACAAAGCAAGGAGCAAGTAGAGCTGTAACTAACATGTCACTCTGACTAGACTTACCTACAGGGCACAGTGACCTGTTCTGCTTTTAGATAGCCAAGCATCTGCTTTTAGAGTCCCTTAGTCAGAAGACAGGAGGACTGGGTATCTACCCAATGAACTCTGCACTCCCCTTCATGTAGCAATGATGAAAGATTTCAGCTTCTCCTGCAGTGTGCATTGACTTGCTGCTCTCCCTCTCTATCTTGTGACTGTTGAGGGCTCTGATGGGTTGACTTTGGCCAGCAGCCCACTCTGCTGCTGTCTCCCTCTCCTGGGATGGGTGCTGTGGCAGCTGTGTGCTGGGACCAGGAGGGGTGTCACTGGAGGGACCTGTCTGCTCCTCCATGAGACCAATGAGATGGTCTCTGCCCTCACCTCCAAGCCTAACTGGGGCAGGTGACTATTGTCTCTGAGGGTAAGGAATGAGGATTTCTAGGGGGAGCAGAGAGTTAATCCTGGGAAAGCTTAGAGTGATGGGGAGCTCCAGTGCTGGGGAAGCTGGGGCTGTGACCTCTCTGAGCAGTGCTCTGCAGTACCCAGCGAGATGCTGAGAAATGAGTCTGTTAACAAAGCAGCCATGAAGATGCTGTTTAAACAGAATACAGTCCATAATTTCATTTGAAGCCTTTCTAGTGCTTGCTTTGTTCACAGTATGCTGTGAAATTCATTTTCATTTGGAAGCTTCTGGGGGGAGAGGCAGGAAGAAACCAATACAGGAAAGTGCCAGCTAAAGCTCTATTGCAAAGTTTGGTGCAAGGCAGTGCAGGCTCTGGCAGATCTGGCAAGGACCAAACCCACCTGGGCCATGAGACCTACAGAGGGATAGCTCTGAGACATGGTTCAGAAGAAAGCAATCAGCATGGAATGACCAGGAACCTGTTTTACAAGGCTTTTATCTGCTCTCAAGAGCACAAGCTAGAGGAGGGGAGAACTATTCCTATTAATAATGATTAATCCACTCTGGATCAGAAAGTAACATTAGTTTGTGGTTCTCACTTCCCCACAGGAGAGAGTTCTGTCCTGCTCCTGCCTCTCTAAGCACCAGGTTGCATTGTAATAAAACTTGGAGATTTGGCTGGAAAGAAACTTGCAAGGATGTGCCTGGGATGGAGTTTTGGCAAATGATCTTTAAATGTGAGTGTCTTTGGTGTTCTTCCCACTTTTGTCATGCTTCTGCATCAGTTCTGCTTGGGATGCTTCACAGGCAGGTGGCTCTGACCAGAACCAAGTGAAGCATGGCTGAGGAAGGGATATTTGTCACTCTCTGGAGTGATTCATAGACCAGGCACAACTAAAAGTATTGGAGACAATCTGGATCCTCCTGGGAGGTCATGTGTGATGCTGAGGGTACCAAAGGGTGCTAGGAGGAACCACAGCTTTCCTTTCCCCTTTATTACAGAGTCAGGTTGGATATTGGGGAGGGAAGGAGGAGAACACTGCAGGGCAGCTCTGGCAAGGGTAAGGGGAAAACAGATTTCCTCTTGTAAAGGAGGTGCTGGAGATGAGGCCAGGAGCTGCCAGAAGAAGTTTAGGCAGGTGTTGTTTTGGGCAGAAAGCCTTGTTTGCAGGGATGGGGAAAGGGCAGGGCAGCAGATTGTCATGCTGCTGTGTCCCTCACCTGGCAGGATGGACCTGGAGGACACCAGATCCAGGGTACTGCAGGGAGTAGAGTGTTGTATGAGGTGCACTCTGCATCAGATGTTCAAAGTACAATGGTTGCTCTTTACCTACCTCAGATCTTCTGCCCCCATGCATTTTTGGGGTCACAAAATGCTGATGTTGGACAGCATCTCCCTTAGATACCTGCCTGGACCAGGCACTGGCTGGGTGCTACCTTCCCATGCAGCATTTAACAGTGCTTAGTATTTCTCCCAATTATCTTGTTGTTCTAACTGTGTTTTGACAACTCTTAGCAGTGTTTTCTCATTACTTTGAGTGCTGCTTCTCTCTAGCTTCCTGCTCAGTTGCAGCATCACAGACTAACCCCCATGGAGTGCCAGCAGGTGCTGGGTCACAGGCTGAGCTGCTTTTTGGGAGCAGGTTGCTTGCTAGGTTTGAATGGTTGCTTGCTGCAGCTTTATCTTTCCAGCCCTGCAGTAAATTACACATGTAGCAGCAAACTGAATGGGGAGAGAAGGGAGCAAGCATTTGTTTCCTTCAGTTAACAGATGGGAAAAGCCATCAGTTATCAGCTGATAATCAATTAAAGAATGAGAGATGTTTATTCCCTAATGCATCTGGCCAGTTACCTACATGGTTCACTCCAAGTGTTGCACTGCTGCACTCCAAAGGAAGAGAGACTTGGTTTATTCTCTCTCCTGGGCATGCTCTAGGACTTGGCAAAACCTCTCCTCCTCTTTTCCTGTCACTCTGAAGTCCTTTCAGGAGAGGTGGCATGCAGGATAAAGGTTGGGTATCCAACCAAGTCCAACTCTGGCTTGGCTTTTTGTTTTGGATGAGAATCCAAACCATTTCTGGATCCATTCAGGGTTTAACTGGTCAGCAGCTGTGGTGAGGACTTGAGCATCAGTACCCAGATGAGTTAGATGGGCAGGATTCAAAACCACAGCTTGGAGCTGAAAGGGTTTATCTACCCAGCCACTGGTGTCTGGAGCCACTGGGCACATCTTCCACCCAGCCACTGGTGTCTGGAGCCAAGGACAAACCTTCCTTTACATCTACTCCATCTGGTTTGAATGGAGTGAGGAAATATTCAGAAAGGAGAAGTCTAAATAAGTTCCTATTTGTTTCCAGCATCATCTCCTCACTTGGACTACCTCTTGTCCCCAAAACTACTTGAGAGAGTGTAGAGGGGAAGGAGGAGAGGGAGGAAAATGTGCTTTGCATCATCTGAACTTGAAGGTGCCTTTAAAAGCCATGCAATGTCCAGGCAGCCCCAGAAGTGCTGTTAGGCTGAGCAAGGTATTGTGGAGCAGCAGGGAGGCAGCACTGTCATGTTCTGTTTGAGAAAGCAAACTATTAGCAAAGGCTTCCTAATCTCTGCAGTAAATGGAACACACTCTGGCTGATTGCTTCCTCAGAGAAAACTTAATTTCCTCTCAGGGAGGCTGAGACTATTTTGTCTGTGTGGATTCTTGGGACAGCCAGGAGCTGATCATCCAACAACTGCTGCAAGGGAGAAGCAAACCCAATGCACTGGTTTGTAGCTCAAAGCAAGATTTGGCTCTAACCTGGTGAGGAATGGAGCAAGAATGCCCCCTTTGCACTGGGAAAAGGGAAAAGTGAGTTAAGGAAGAGAAAGGTGGGGAAGAAGTAGAAATAGTTCTGACAGTAGCTGGCTCTGCCCCCTTGGTCCATTCCAGAGAAGCTGCTGTGTCCTGCATTAACTAATCTGGCCTTCAGATTGCTTGGAGCTTCTGAAAATCTCTGCCCATTTCCACTGACTTCAGAGGCTTTTAGCTTTGGAAACATCATCCTTGGCTGCTGGAGATCAGGTTCTAATCTTCCCCCTTCCTGAGTGGTGTCAAGTCTCACACAGCAGACTGGGCTTCAGGGTGACTCTCTGAAGGGCTCCAGACAAAAGTTTGTTAGCTGGCTGCCTGGGAAGGTAAAAAAAAGGTTTTGTTAAGAGAATTGGAGGAGGAAAATGCTCCTGACCCCTTCAGAAAGGGTGGAATTGCATAGTTCCTGGAGTGCAATAAGGGATCTGCTTCTCAGGGGGTGAGTCTTCCCTGCCACAGGTGTCCCTAGGCATCTGATGCTTATTTAGAGAAGGCTCCAAGGCAACATGTTTGGAGGCAGATGTGATGTAAGGCTGCCTTCTAAAAATGGCCATCCCCTGAGTCCATCTTTAGGTGTAAAATGACTATGTAAATGCCTTTTCCCCACCCTCAGTGCCTGCTTTTCCATCTCTGAAATGTGATTCAGAAGTGACAGAGCTCTGCAGATTTATTGGCAGCAGTGCAGGCAGGAGAGATCCAAAGGGAAACAGCTCTAGTTCTCAGCCTGGAAGCCTGGAAATAGCAAGAGATCATGGATTTGGGAAAGGCTGCTGCTAAGAGGCAGGGCACAGGAGCCAGGCTGAGCACAGCAGCAGGAGCTGGAATGCTGCTACTGATGTGCTCACATGTTACCAGCTCTGAATTCTGAGTAGGTTTGGACTGCACTTAACAAGAGTTTTGACTTCATTCTTTTTTTCCCCCCCACTCCTGGTAATGCTTTCTGTGGAATATATTGATTCCATTTGCTGCACCAGTCCTTTCTTAAATGTTTTTTACATAATGTTGTAGTGTACAGGTTTATAATGGCTTTGGCAAGCCTTGTAGTTCAGTGGCACCCATAAAACAATTTGGGTTCAGTGGAAGTCAGTGAAACAGAGAATGAAAACTGAGCAAGGGAGAAGTGGAGGATTCTGTTTGTGTGGAGGGAAGGAAAGCACAGGACCAGGTGTGCAAGCTGGGGAGAGATTTCTCTGCAGGAGAGAAGAAGATGGAGGGAAAAAAAGAGAAGGGACAAAAATCCAAAGGTGGGGAAATGCTGGGGGCTCACAGCTACTGAGGATCCTCAGGGGAGGCTGGAGCTAGATGGGAGTTGGTCTCTTCTCCTGGGTTACCAGTGAGAGGACAAGAGGCAATGGCCTCAAGTTGCACCAGGGGAGGGTTAGATTTTGGATATTAGGAACAATTTCTCCCCTGCAAGAGTTGTTAGGCATTGGCCCAGGCTGCCCAGGGCAGTGGTGGAGTCACCATCCCTGGAGGGGGTTAAAAACCATCGAGATGTGGTGCTGAGGGACATGGTTTAGTGGCATGGGGGTGACAGGTTGCTGGTTGGACTTGATGATCTTGGAGATCTCTTCCAACCTGCATGATTCTGTGATTCCTTCTGCTGGGTTCAGTGATTAGAATTGGAGACACAGGCATGGTGATGCTGCTGGGAGCACCCAAATCCTGCCTGTGTTTGTCTAAGACAATGGCAGTTCTCTTTGAATCTCCCAGTGTGATTATAGGGTAGAATTTCCTGCTTCACCATATGGACAGAGAGCACCAGTTGGCTGATTTCAGCCTCTGAAGCAAGAGAGGAAGGAGGGAGGTGACAATTCCCTCATATCCTGAGCACAGAGTGAAAGGAGAGCACCCTTTCTGTCCAGACATTGCACAGTCTGTGTCACCAGGTATTTGGGCACCTCTCTTGACCTGCTGAAGCTTCTTCTACGTGCAATATACTTTCTACAGTCATGCCTGAGGCCTGTGGGAGCACAGAAGTGATTCCAAGCCAGTGGAAACTGATGGCTATGTTCCTATTGCTCTCCAAAAACTTTGTGTCTGTCCTTTCATCCACCCTGGTCATGGTGTCTTGGGCCAACAGCTCTGCAAACCACTCTGCCATTTATTTCCTTTCATTGTCTCTTCCTTTTTTTCACCTAAATTTTTTTCCAGGAATCTTCCTGTAGGTTTGATCTGATTTTTCTGCCTAATTGACAGGGATTTAATTATCCCCTGAATGCAACTGTCACTCAGAAACAAATTGCCAGGCATCTTTTTGGGGGGAAGGAAATGAATGTCATGTTTCCAGCCTCCCCTTCCCCCCTCCCCCATTCTCTTGGGTTTGTTTCCACTCTCAGGTTTGTTTGATTGTGGATTCAATTAGGAACCAGTAAAATAAACCAAGGGAAGTGCAGATACTGAGACAGCAGGAAAGGCTGAGCTGCAGTGCAGCTGATTTGAAGGGACTCCACAGCAAGGGCTGCTGCTGTCTGTCAGAGCTGCCCCCTGAGCCCTCAGGCTGGGGTCATCTCATTCTTCTTTGGGTCTTTTCTGTAAGAGGCCATCATCACCAGGCAAGGAGGTCTTTCAGACACCTTTTCAGTGATTCAGGAGCATCTAAAGCACCCAGAAGCTATTTGGATCTTGGCCATAGCTATTAGGCAGCTTGCTTTGGGATGAAAAGGATATTGAGAAATACAATGGCTAGAAGACATCTCTCCTCCAGCCTTTCCTGGTCAAGTGCCTGCCTGCTCTGCCCTGGAGAGCAGTGTCTCTGTCCTCTTGGGCAACTGGAGAGGAGGGAGATGAAAAGCTGCTGCAAAGAGCCCAGGGGTTGCCATTGTTTCCTCCATTTACTTCCTAGAGGGCAATAAGCACAGTTAACAGCATCTTGATCTTTAAAAGCAGGCAGGAGTTGAAACACCTCCATTTTCACTGGGTCTCTGACATTTCAGAGAGCTGCTGTTGGATAAATGCTCAGGCCATTAGCTGAGGAGGTCTAAGCACCTCCATTGCCTAACCTAACTAGACTAAGGAGAGCTGGGGCATGTCAGTCTGAGCTAGGCAGTGCTAGAGATCTTGGGATGGAGCTCAGCTGCCACCAGAAGAGCCAGAAATTCCTTGTCCTCTAGTAGTGGAAATGCAGGAGGTGTCTTGCTGTTTCTTCCACTGTGCTGGACTCACACCAACTGAGAGCATCTTGCCCAAGGCAGCAGAGCCCACCCCAGCATGGCTCACAGCAGAAATAGGGTCATAACTGGAGAAGACCTGGGAGGTCATGGAGTCCAAGCATCCACCCAAAGTTCTGGTAGGCAAACAGACCTCCTTCCAAGTAGGTGGAAGCCCCTTGTTGCCACCTGTCATCTCTGCTTCTGAATGCTGTTGAAGAGGCTGGTTTAGGAGTTGGTCTTTGGAAAGGGGAAGAGAGGTGGTAGAATGAGCACTGCAACCTGTGCAAGGGCCTTGGCTTCAGTGCTCCTGACACTTCCATATGCCTCCTAATTAAACTGTAAGTCAAAGGAAGGAGCTGACTGCTTCACTAATAGCAGTGCAAGGAAGCAATCATGCAACTTCCATCTGCCTGCAAACACAAGTTTCTGGTGGAAAGACATTAGCAACCTGGAGCTGTGTGCCAGGCTCAATTAGACTAAACAGGATCAAAGGCCACCCTGGGTAATAAATATCCTTGCAGAAGCAAGCCAGTGTCTTTCTGTTTATTGCTGGAGGAGATAATAATCACTAGTGAGGCCAAGGGAAATCCAGCAGCCAAAGCAAGCTCAGCTTGGGAAGGGAATGACACGTTAGAGGGTAAGAAACAAGCCCCCTTTCCCTGGGATGATAAGCAGGCTGGGGGTTCTACCTGCATTGCTTTTTGCATTCCACTGGAGTTTGGGAATGGACTAGAGTCCATCTATTGATTGGGGGGACTGTAATGGGAGAGAGGTGGCAGAAGTAATTGGGGAAGTGCTTAAAATGGGTAATTGGAAGTTAATATCAACTCCTGGTTCAGGCACAGGAGAAACCTCTCTTCTAATGAGGCAGAAGGTGAGAGGAGATTGACTCTGACTTGTATTGCTGCTCTCAGGGAATTGCTTTGCTCTCCTGTTTTGAGGTGCCTCTGTGTGCACACATGCTCATGGATGACATCCCATTACCCAACTGGCAGCAAAGCTTTTGTGACACATTGTCTATAGAAACCCAGAATATCTATTGTGTTTGGTCATGGCCTTGTAAAACCCAAACCAACACAGCTGAACTAAATCCTCTTCTCTTTCAACAGCAAATAAAGAGGAAATCAAAATAGTTTAGTACCAAGTCTTGCTTCCCATCACATTTTCTCCTGTTCTTAAACAAAGCTACCTCAAGGAAGAGAGACTATTCTCCAGATGAGGCTGTTGTGTTATCTGAATGTGGATTCAATGAGCCAGGTAACAGCAAGAAAACATTGCCTGAGTGTAGGAGTTACTAAGGGAAGCACATGGCTGTGATATTTCACTGCCTATTCTACCTTCCTTCTTCCCTAGGACTGAGTTTTTGGGAGAGCTCAGACTCAAGGCAGCTAAGCACATGAGCCTGTCTCAGCAGCTTCCTTGCTCAGGTGCAGAGGGAG
Organism: Galbula dea; assembly: GCA_013399015.1. NCBI lineage: Eukaryota > Metazoa > Chordata > Aves > Piciformes > Galbulidae > Galbula > Galbula dea. Next base: position 2,533,422 of record VWZX01000495.1, read on the forward strand.
GCTTCCAGGACTGGTTAGGTGACAACAGGTAACAACCTGCCTCACCCCAGAAAGTCATATAGCAGTAAACCTTTTGGGTCAGGGCATCCTTATGCTCATGAAGTGTCATGGGGACTGTTTTAGACAAGTCTGATGTGATCAGATCAGCTCTGCTTCCTATAGTGCTTGCCTGAAGCCACACAGCATGGTGGCACAAGGCAGTGCCAGGATGGAACAGTGCAGCCCTGTGGGAAGTGCCCAATAAGCTGGGGTCAGTGTGACCCTCAGGGAGCACTTGCTTGTGTTGACCAGGAGAGATTTTTCCACTGCTGTGGGGTTTTTATTGCTTTTAAGGCCCACTTTGGGCAAGTTAACCCACCAAACCCTGCATGCCAGGCAGGAGACTTTGCTAGTTTCCCTTCTTTCCTCTCCCTTTCTTTACTTCTAAGGCCAACAACTTAAAACAACAATAAATCAAAGCCTAAGCTTTGCAGTCTGCAAGTGAGCACCAAACTGTTCCTTCTTGATTTGCTTTCCTGCAGAATCTTCCCCCTCTGCCCATCTGTCTGCTTATGCTATTTGGCTGGAGATGAGCTCTTTGCTGTGCTAGCAATGTGCTGGGGATAACAACACCCAACCCTTGATTTACAGCTTAGGAAAGTGACCATAAGATCATAAAGTGGTGATAGACACAGAACTTTTGCTAAAGGGCAAGCTAAAACTGCCTCTGAGTGCACTGAGCAGCATCCTCTCATTGACTCAACACCCTTCTGTCTTAACCTATCTTACAGCTTCCACATTTAACCTTTTGGGTAGCAGGTAGCATATTTATTTGGGCAATGCCTTTTTCCAAGGCCCATGGCATTCTGCTCAGTGCAAACAACCCCACTGAGTTAACACTGGAAACATTGTAGATGCAGACAGTTTATGCTGCACTACAGAAAATATTTACCTGCTGTTTCTGCTTTCTGTAAATATTGCTGTTCTTCTTGCTTCTTGTATTTGCCATTGGGGTTATTGCTGTATTGTAGCTCTGCCTGGCAGGTTGGAGCACATTTGCATACCAATTTGCTAATTGCCAGGGTTTAAGCTCCCAAGGAACAAGGCAGTAAACTTTTGCCTCCCTGTGATTTGGGGAAGGCAAAGCAGCAACACATATCTGTGTTGCCCCAGCCTCCTGCCCCCCACCCACTAAGCACCTATAAACCTTGACAAGCTTAGTAGCATTTTAGTTTCTGTCTGGGGGAATTCAGAGTTTAAACTAGCTGGGAGATGGACAGCAATCCTTGCAGTGTCTGTCCTAGGTGGCAGATGAGCTCTGCTTCTCTCTGATTCCCATTGGGAAGCTTTTAGCATCACCTCCTGTGTCACCTCCATGGGATTATCTGGCATGGTGCTGCCAGCCTGCCTCTGAAGGCAGGTGCAATGCTGATGTTCCTGCTTCCCCTGCTGGCAAGGATTGTTGGATGCATAAAGCCTGAGGCTGGCAATCAGCTGGCAGCTAACTTGCCTGTAAAAGCCCAAGTGCCAAGGGGCAAGTCCTTTCATCCTTCTGGGCTGCTCTCCTCTCCTGTGAAGCCAGCAGGTCACAACCCCTCTTTTACTCTCCCTTACTGCCATCTATTTTTGGAGGCTCTTGGAGCAAATCCTTCCACACCACTCAGCACAAAGAGGGAGCTCAGATCATTTGTTTTTGCCAGGGGTCTGTTGTGACTGCTGTTTAACAGTAATAATGGCAGAAAGGGAGGGCATGGGGGAGACAGACTTGTGGGGAGCAAAGAGGGAAGTAGAGCTGGAAAGCAGTTCCCCTGTCTGACCCCAGAGGACTCTGCCTCTGGAGGCAGATCACAGGAGATCAGTATTTCCTTGGCAGCTCTGTCAGCAAGCCCAAGCCACTGGGGTGCTATTTATGAAGGCTGATATATGCTTAGGCTGCTCTGCTCAGTGAATTGCTGAGCCATGGATTCCTGACAAGCACACAGCAGAAAGGGGGAAATTAGCAAAGGATAAAGTGAATTAAACATAATAAAAATAAGTGTCCAGCCAGAGTGTTAATCTATTCTATGAACAGCTTCTCAGCTTGGGGAGTGTTTTAGGTGGAGAGAGCTTGCATAATGCAAGAGGCAGGTTCTGGTTTGGAGAGGAGAGCTCTTAAGGTTGTCTGTTAGCAGGCTTGGAAGCATGGATGATGAATAAATTGAGCCCTTGGCAGCACAGAGATGATGGAGCCAGGCTGGGCACCAGGTTCAGGCATTCAACTCCTTCTCACTTTCTTTGGCAAGTCAAGGTTGTCTTGGTGAGAAGAAATGAGAGTTTGAGGTGCAAGTGAGGAATGCTGCCCAGAGGGATGATCTCTCTGCATGCTGCATCTCCATAAAGCCAAAGGGAGAAGTGGAGAGGAAGGCTGAGTACCTGTGCTCATTGAAGGGAGGGGTGGCCTCATGGCAGGTTCTGTAGGGGAGGTTGACCACCTCAAGGGGCTGTCAGGTGGAGCCTTGACATAACCCTTGGCTGGGAAATGCACAGCAAAGCCCTTCAGGTTGTTCCAGTGTTTCTGTAGCTCCTGTCCCCCTGTAAAACACTGCTGCTGTCTGGGTGCCTCCTTCCCACTTACACCTAAACAGAACCTGCTTCCAACAGGCCTTGTTTAGCCTTCTCTGGGTGGCACAGCACAGAGATTTCAGAGTCCCTGGCTCTGTCCCACTCCTGCTGCTGGCTCCTAAGCTTCCCTTGACCAAAGCATTTCTCTCTGCTGTTCTGTCTGAAGTGGCAGGCTCCTCTCTGGGGACAGATATCCAGAATCTCCAGGGTTTTGGGAGCTTGATCTTGTCAGTGTTCTTTTAACAAAACCTGCCCTCCTGAGTTATAGATCTGAGGAGATGCCAGCCCTTTATAGCCTAACCACTTGAATAATACAAGGTAGTTTCCCCAGTGATGGTTGTTGTGAATGGAATCATTCTTCCCTCCTACATAAGCATGCACTTTCCAACCACCTACTTGTAGCCTATAATTTCCTATCTTAGTTGTACTTTGGCTGAGATTTATAGCACAATACAAGTTTATTTGGTATCACATCTTTCAGACAAACACTCTCCTCCTAACACTTGGCAGAGGCAAACAAAAATGGGGCAGTACAGAGTACAGGTGAAGGGAAGCAATGGTTTTGAGAGGTTGGATATAAAACAAGTGAATATATATTTAGGGCTGGCAAATGAAAGGTGAGAGAAAAGCTAAAGCATGGGAAAATTAATACTTTTAATGAGGAAGATGAGTTGTTTTTCAAATGAGGACAGCATGTGATGGGATGTGGGAATGAGGGCTTTGAAGAGCAGGTGAAGGTGTGTGCCTGCAGCTGGGGGGAAAGGCTTTAAGGATGGAAGAAGACAGCACCCATCTACTAGGGAGCAGTGAGAACTGGAACTGAAACACCTTCTGAGCTGGTGTGAGCCAGCCTGAAGAAGGGTAGCCCTGTGCTGTCTGCATGTCTGGTGCTTCCTTGGAGCCCTGGAGCACAGCAGTGCTGAGGTTTGTCTAGGTCTGGTGTCTCTGTTTCATCTGGTTTGCCATTGCTTTCTCAAATGGTTTGTGTATTCCAAAGAAGGTCTGTTAGAGTAACTAGCATGTGCCTTGGGCTGCTGGCAGCTGAAAAGTGAAGGAGATCTGGGCTTGCAGCACAGGAATTGTGACTGCTGTCTCATGTTAAGCTGTCCCTTGTGAGAGGTCAAACTCAGGCTTGCTCAAGCCTGACCTAACTCAACCATCTTTGAGCTCATCATTCTAAAAGTGTTTTAGAGAAGGCCCAAAACGTGGCCTGTAAAGGCACCTTCTTACAGAGCAGGTGTTTTGCTTTGCTTTCCAAGGCTGTTAGTAGCAGTGTCCTGGCTGGGCCCCAGGTTTCCTGGTGCCAATGCTTTGATCTTCTGCAAACATGACACCTGAATGGGAGAGATGTGAACAAAGGTGTGAAAGGGCCATGCTGGATTCATCCTGAGGCCAGTGGCATTGCCCCAGGGGTGAATCTCTCCTCCTGAGGCTTGCTCTATGTCTCTGAAGGAGGCAGAGCCCAGTGGCAGTGTACAAATGTAAACTAATGAGGTAGCAGCTGAGAGTGTCTGGAGCAAGTGGAGAGGAATGAAGATGGATGGCTGTAGCTAAGAGACAATTTGAAAAGGGATAAATACAGGCAACAAGTTATTCACCACAGTAATTTGTAAAGAATGCTAAAACCCTTCAGCCAGGATTGTTTCACCTCAACTCTCTTCCTCTTTGCAGCCTGACAGCTCTTGTGTAAATCTCACTGATTGATGGCTACAAACCAGCTCCCTACATCTCCTCCTTTGGTATCGATTAGCTAAATACTTGTGCCCAGTGCTGGGGGTTGTCATGGCTGAGAGGCAGCAGCCCTGGAGGTAGAGTTGGGTGATCAGGTGGGAGCCTGCTCCTGGCTGAAGAGAGACAGTGGGGAGAGCTAGCAGCAGGTCCCACGGGGTAGGGGAGGGTTACTGACAGCTGTGGTCAGGAGTTTATAGCCTGAAACACAGAGGAAGGAGAGAAAGAGAAGTGTTTTCTCCACTAAGCAAGCTGGCTCTGTGTAGTTTTGATGGGACACTGGTTGGAGTTCAGGGGGATACATTCCCCAGCCTGAAAACCCTTAGAAGCTAGGAAGAAGCAATAAGAAGCACAACTGTTTTGCAGGCTCTGCAGGATTCAGCTGGCTGTCTCTCACCCCAAAGCCACAGCTGCCTGGGGAGTGTAGGATGCTCCAGGTCAGCCTCTTGGATCTGCATAAACTCTTACATCACTTGGTCTTTTTATGTGTTTTCATTTTTCTTGTGCGGGATAATGCATCCTGACAGCCAGAATATACTGGTTCAAGTGTGTTTGACTTGGCTAATGGAAGGGAGGCAGGCAACCTTCAGAGCAGGGAAGTCTGACAGTAGGGACAGAAGGCACTTGCCTGTTCTGGGAGTTGCCTGAAGCATCAGAGTTAATCTCCTGACAAATTACCTTTGGATCTTTAATAGAAATGCCCAAGGATCTTGGTGTCTGCAAGGGAGTTTGGGTTTGGTTTATAACTTACCAGCTATAAACCCAGTATCTTTCCAGTAGCAAGCTCTTGGGTTTTAGTCCACTCTTGGGCCAGCCTTGACCCAGAGCTGAGCACCACCTGCTGAGTTAGGAGCTCTTTATCTTGGTAGCTCCTTTCCCACTGTGGCTGTAACCTAGGCTGATCTTCCTGCATCATACCCTGTGACTGGCAGGAGCACAGTGAGCACCAGTAGAACTGGAGCAACTGGGAGAAAAGGCAGGAAAAACCCTTCTGCATGAAGATTTAATTAATTCAGTACTTTTTTTCATCCAGGAAGGAGGGGAAACTGCTGCAAGCAGCAAGAATGGGGAAGAACTTTGCAAAAGAAAGAGAAATTGAAATTGGTGATTTATTTGAAGCCTTTGAGACAGGCCAGGTTAGAAGAGAGATTACCATACTGCAGGGAAAACAGGCAACTGGAGGAGAGGAAACAATCAAGCAGTCTCCAGCCCTGTTGCTTTTCAGATCATAACCCACAGAAGTGTTCCCTGTGTGACAGCTCTGTATTCCAGAGGTGGCACTGGCCATGCTGCACATGCACTGACATGGGAAGGTGGATGTTGGAAACAGATTTGCTGTGAGTCAGCCTGTACCAGCTGCTCACCTTCCCCTGGCCCTTCCCTGGGTTCTTTATGATCAGTATTAACTCTCACTGGAACACTGATGGCATTTGGCATCTGCATTTTGCCAGCTTGAACCCCCCCTTAGCCCATCAGCATCCTTCAAGCAGTGGTTAAATGTGAGCAGGAGTCTGTTCTAGGCAAGACTCTCCCTGTTTCAGCAGAGTGGCTCTGGAGAAGGGATTGGCAATTATCTTAGCTCAAAGACCTGGAGTATCAGCCAGAGGTGACAGCTTTCCTCCCTCTCTTTGCTGGAGAGCCTTTTTCTCTCCAGTCTGTCAGCAGCACTGGATTCACTTCAGCAGAAGATGTTCTCTGGAAATAATAACCCAGCCAATGCCATCCTCAGTGAAACTGCACAATTCTTTCATTGACCTTGTTCCCTAGAATCAGCTATGGGATGGGTTCTGCTGCAGAGGGAGCAGACCCACTCCCTGCACTCTGAAGGTTTGGTTTTAGTGTGTGGACTTGGAGGATTTTCCTTCTGCTGTCACTCCCCAGCAAGATGAGATGGTCTGGGACATAAAGGTCACTGGCAGTTAGGTCAGCTTGCCCTCTGCCAGAAATGTTCCTCACTCCAGAAGCATCTGCCTGTGAGTCAGCATTCCAGAGAACAGTGACCCCTTCCTTCCCTCCCTCCTGCCACCAGCACGCAGCAGCTGACACTGAGGAGAGGCAGCCAGGAGCACAGTTGTGGATCAGGTCTCTTCAGCAGATGGCCTCTCTTTCTTGACAAGAAAAACCCAAGCAGCCTTTGAATACAGAAGCTAGCTTGTGTCCTTAGCCTGAGGGCTGGCCTCAGTGGCTAGCTGCAACACAACTGCAAGCTTCTAACCTTGTTCTAATCCAGGCAAAATGCTAGGACTGCTACAGCTGGGCATCGTTTTGAGCCTGAAGCCAAAGTTTCTGTTGCCTCCTCACTTCTCCTGGGGAGGGAACTTTTATTACCTTGATGGAAAAGTTGCACATTGCCCCTTGTTTGGTGCCAGAAGCTTGCCTGGTAGAGGGGAGAGGAGTGGACACAGGGAAGGGAAGTTGACTGTCTGCAAGAGAACACTTTGTAGCAAGAAGTAACCTGAGTGATGCAATGTTACAGCAAGCAAACTGTCCTGGTGTTTAAACGGTTCTAGTGCTGATCCCAAGGAGGATATTGGCTGAAAATCAATTACTGCCATGATTAAAATGTAGTGACTGCCTGGTTGGGTGGAGCAGGCACATAGCTGAGGAGGAGGAGGCTCTGTCTTCTCCTTGCCTGAGTCTTTACAGTTACTACTAATTCTCTTTGCAGAGGAAATGAAAGTCAGCCCAAGAGACCTCCTCTGTTTCCCAAGGAGGAAAGCATCTTAGTCTTATGGTAGGAAAATGTTCTTTGCAGTGTCTTTACATCCACTTGCAGGCTGGTTTACAGTTCAAGCCTTAGCTTGTCAGCTGGCAGGTAGCTGCTGCTTCCCCTGGGCAACCTTTTGTCTACCTTTTGGTTTCTGCCTGTAGTGTTCATCTCCTTGCTTCAGGGCACCAGGCAGCTTCTAATTAAGCAGGGTCAGGAAGAGGATTTCCCTGGGGGAAGGTTATTTTCTATCCACCTGATGCAAGGCTTTCTGAGCCTTCTAGCAGAGCTGCTGGCCCCAGCTTTGGGCAAAGAGCATATTAGAGTAAATGGGGGCTCATGTCTAAACCAGCCTGAAAATGTCAAGACTCTGTTTCCCAATGTCTAGGAACATCTGTGGCTTTCACTGCTGCTTCTGAACTAGCTACAAATGCATTGGGGTCACCTCTGGTCTCTGAAATATTAGCTTTTGGGACTGTAACTTGCCAATGAAGCTCTGAAGGAGTCTCTGTTAAGAGCTATCAGCATTTTATCCCCTAGAGGGTGAGGGCTACAGCTGGTTGGTGGCTGAAGCCAGGTTACCTGCAGTTTTAATCTGTACTTCCCAATATTAGCACCCCAACTGCAGGCAGGATCAGAGAATAAAACTCTGCATCCTCAGGGGTGGCTCTAGTTCTAACCTATGTGCTGGTGATAGTCACCAGCAGAGGCCATGGCATAAAGACAACCAGCTTAGGCTTTATGCTGGGGAAGACAAGGGCTGAGCTAGCCTACTCCTGCCTCCCACTTTGCAGGCAACCTGATGTTCAACTGACCCATGTCTTAGAGGGGTTATAGCAACCCTCCCTGCCCATCTGGTGCCTGGGGTGCTGGGCTGAGCACTGCAGAGCAGCTCAAGACTCTCAGCTGAGCAACTGTGCTCCTAGCAGCCTGAAGGCAGTGCTCCCTTTGGTACCAATTTCAGGTGCCACCTGCACAGAGGCAGGAGCTGGACACTTTCTGTGCTGAGAAATCTCAGTGAGGTGGGCAGAGTGAGGAAAGAGAGGTTGTTCTGCTGGTTTTACAAAGCCATGAAGTGACCTGTTACAGGCACAGAGGGAATCTGTGATAGAGACAAGAGCACAGATCTCCAGTGTCCCCATGGTCATTGCTGTTAGCAGACAAAGTGAATGTTGCTCCTTAGCCCCTGCTGGCAGATGACTTCCCTCAGCCTGTCCTCTCTGATCTCAAGGGAAAGTGAAGGTTTGCTCTGTCAGATTCCTAAGCAGGGAGCTCCAATTTTCAGCCCCCTCATGTCCTGCAGCTCTCCCATGCCAAGGCCAGGCTATTTCAAAGGCTCTTTCAGCTGCCTGGAAACAATCCCAAGGCAAACTTAACCTTCAAAGACTTTATCTTGGAGCAGCTTGTTTGGAGTTGGAGGTTGGCAGAAGCTTGAAAAGGAATTTGAATGGAAGTGGCTTGTTTCTGCTCAAGGAGTAACTGCCCAAAGTTCTGCATTAGTGAAGTGTCAGATCATTTGGGGATTCCAACTTGAAGCTGGCTTCCACCACACCATCTGCCCCAGCTCTTGATTTCCCCTCCCTCCCCTTATGGATTCTAACAGCCAGAGCCAGCAGTAGCTTCAGGCAGCTGATGCTGGTGCTGTTGTTGTCTTTGAGGGGGCAAGCATTGCTTTCTCTTGCTGTTCCTTCCCCTTGGTGGATGCTTTCAGATACAGCAGTGTCTCTTGTTGGGATTCTTTTGTATTGCCTTGGCCAGATGCACACTGCATTGGTGACACAGCGGTAGTGAGGCTGCAGCAGGTCAGAATTCAAAGGCAAGTGTATTCAGGCAGGAGGCAGAGTGATTGCCAACAGAATAGACTGGGTCAGGATGGACAGAGGTGTTGGAAGGCTTTGGGATAGAGGGAATATGGGAGCTGCCTGCTTACTGAAGGCCTCTACCTGCAGTTTTCCATTGATCACCAGTTCTTGGCCAGATCTAAGCTCTGGAGCATGCCCTGGTCCTGGCAAGGGAAAGACCACTGGAGATTTCTTATACAATCCCAGAATATCCCAAGTTGCAGGGGAAGTTCAAGGCTCATGGAGTCCAACTCCTGTCCATGAACAGGGCAACCCCAATGTGTCTGACAGCATTGCCCAGATGCTTCTGGAGTTCCCTGAGAGTTGGTGCCATGACTGCATCCCTGGGGAGCCTGTTCCAATGCTCCACCACTCTCTGGGGGAAGAACCTTTGCCTAAGATCTACCCTGCCCCTGCCCTGGCACAGCTTCATGCCATTGCCCTGGGTCCTGTCACTGGTCAGCAGAGAGAAGAGATGAGCTCCTGCCCCTCTTTCACCTCTGCAGTGAGATCTTGCAAGAACCTCCCTGGCCCAGGTTTGACTGGCAGCTCCAGGGAGGTGAAATCTCATCTCCCTGATATTAAACTTAACCTTTCTGGATTTCACTTTAAACAGCTGTGGAATTACAGTGCCCATTCTTTAATCAGAGGAGGGTTTAAGGTAACATTTTTTTGTTTAATGCTGTAGTCCACTCAGATTTCCTGGGGATGGGAGGGAGAGAGGGCAGGGGAAGCAGGGGGTTGAAAGGAGCCCATCTCCAGTTCTGGGAGAGAAAGGTGGTGAAGGCAGCACTGAGTGATGACAGCAGAGGGTTTCAGCTGCATCCTGGTGGATGTCAGCATTCATTTGGACTAGGAGAATGTGAAACATTCCTTCAGGGCCTGGAATTGCTACCTGCTTTGGAAAAGGAGTTGTCTAGGGGTTTTAACCCACTCAGCTCCAGTTAATCTGAATATTTCCCTGCTGCTGAGGGGAGACTGAGAGATCAGTCTGCTGCTCCAGGCATATGAAATGCCTCAGGGAAGCAGACCTGATATAGGTCAGGCTAGGACAACATGGCATAAGTCTATATTCTGTCCTTCCTATCCAGACCCAACTCTCCAAAGCCTTCTCTGGTGCCCTCCTGCCTGGAACTGCCTCACAGCAGCTTTGGCAAAGCAGCAGCAGCTCTGCACAAGTAGACACAGGTACAAGTGGAGGTGAAGAATGGAACAAATCCTTCCCCAATTTCCCCAAATTCCCCAAATTTCCCCAAGCCTCAGGAAAATCCAACCCCAGAGCATTGTTGCCCCCTGTGCCTGCTATCTTTAATCACCACTCCCACATTCTTGCTCTTGTTTCCAGACTAGTTAATATTTCTTGGAGCTCATTAATGTTTTTATTTTTCCTCAGCAAATTCACATTTTCTTTCCAAGGCAGATATTTTAACAGATAATGAGTCTAATTTATTCTTGCAAAGAGAAAAAAAGCTGACTTCCAGCTTTATATTGCAATTTACTTAAAGAAAGGGAGGGGGAAAGGGTGGTGTAAAATGAGTCCAGAAGTAGCTATAGGAACTGAAGCAGGAGGTTCTCATCTCCCTCATCCCTTCTCAGCTTTCTACACAACTTGACTGGTAAAGGAGAAGATGCTGACCCCTCTGAAGTGCCATCAACTTGTCTCCCTGCACCACCAGCCCTGCTGGGAGTCAGAGCAGCATCTGGCACTGCTTCCTAACCTGGCCATGTTCCCCACTCCCTCTTTGGAGGGCAAGGCAGAGGCTGAGAGGGTTAACTGTGTGTCCTCTTGCAGCACAGCAATAAAGGATGTATTATTAGAGACTTAAAAAATTTAAACACCACCTCTAGAAATAGCTGCAAGGTGGTGAGCTGCTGGCAGAGCAGGGGGAGGGAGCTGGGCCAGTTCTGGCAGCTGTGCTCTGTCCTCAGCCAACCTTCAAGGTCTTTGGGGTGAGGGCTGTCTCCTGAGAAGTGGTGAGGGGACCCTGTGCTGTGCCTGGGTCCCTGCCTGCAAGCAGGTGATCATGTAAAGCAGGAGTGATTCTTGCTGGAGATCACTTGCAATGCTCAGCAGTGTAAGGAGTAAGCTCCCTGGGCTCAGTGCCTGCACCATAATAAGTCTTTGTGTGCTGGGGACATGCTCTGAAGTGAGAGGAGGTATCACAGGGGGAGCTCCTTGGCACTGGAGGGGGCACAGACTCTCTTCAGCAGCTGGCTGGCTGCTGAACATGGGATGGTGAGAGCACCTCCCACATCTAGTGACCTGCTGCCAGGTAGAGCTCAGCTCATAGGAGCCTCAGGCATTGAGAGCCACAGGTGCCAGAGCTGCTGCAGTAAATGACAACTGCTGGTGAGATCTGAGAGTCTTTACCCCCTGCAATGCAATGCTCCCATCCTGCTGTTTCCCTTCAGCCATAAGGGTGATGCTAGGGTTTGTTCCCTCCTTCAGCTGCAGACCTGCTACTCCCAAGGGTGATGTCTGGGATCTGTTGCCAGCTTCAGCTCTGTCTGAGCAGAGGCATCAAGCCACCAAGTCATCAGCACATGACTGAGATCAGAACTGGGCTCAGCTTTTCTGCAGCTAACCTTCTGAAAGGCAAAGAAAGGAAGCAAGGGAAAGCAGGCTGCTGCTGGGGATGCTGGAGGAGAAGATCCAGAACCCAGGAAGGCTGAGAGATTCTATTGTCTAGTCTAGGGCTGCTGCAGAGAGGATTCACCTCCCAAACAGGGATCTGTCATGGGTGAGAGAGAGTTCACAAAAGAACCATGCAGGGGAGGGGGCAGACATCCTGCAGAGAGCTCAGAGTGGGGCTGTGCCTCCATGGAGCTCCATGGGCCTGGATTTAGTGCTCATCACTGACCTAGCATTTCTGCCCCCTCAGCACCATCACTGACACAGATGCCACAGGCAAAGATCTTTGCAAGGACCTGCAGGGGTGTGGGTGTCCTGCAGCATCACTCTGTCACCTGGGGCTCCCAGGGCTTTTGAAGTGGGCAGTAGTTTGCTGGTGAAGTGAGTTGTGAGCTGCCTCCCCATGCTTGGTGTGCAGTACAGAGCAGTTAAACTCTACCTGGGGGAAGCACTGCTCCTTCAAAGAGAGGATGCTGCCTTCTCAGTCTGTGGCTTGCTGCAGTCAGCTGGCAGTGGACATCATCTCCCTGAGAGCTGGTGTCTTGCAGTGCCTCACCCTGTGCAAGGTACAGCTCTAGCAGCAGGAAGGTTGCCTTCTGCCATGCTGGTGCAGAAGCCTTTGCCAGTCTGCACTGCATGCTCATCAGAGAGAGCCCTTATGATGCCAGTGCCCTTCAGCTCTGCTCCTGAAACACCTCTAAAGCCTGCAGGCTCTTTCCTGCTGTGAGCTGGAAGCCTACAGTTCAGCCTTGCACAAATCTGTCCTTGTACCAGTTAAGAGAATGAGCCTGAGCTGTGCAGCAGGAGCTGATCCCTGGCATGAGACCAGCTCAGACTGCAAGCAAGGAGCAGTGCCCAGGGGGATTTGCAGCTGTGGCAGGTCTGCAGAGCAGAGAACATCCACTGTGCTCTCCAGAGCAAAGAGGATCAAGAGGAAAAGAACTGAATGTCCTCCACCCTTCTCCCCAACATTAGCCTACTCCTGGCAGTGGCCAGGGTCCTACTTTGGCATCCCAGAGTAGCTTCCTCTGTAGTGCAGGGAAACTTGTCCAGTCCTGAAGCAGCTTTGCTTTCTTTTCCTTGCCTTTGGTACCTTATCTAATCAGACTTTCAGTTCTTGCAATGCCTTTGTTCTCCTCTGCCCATCTCATAGATAAATTGGGGTTTTTTGGTCCAACAGTCTGATCTGTGGCTGGTCCTGGTGTAGCCTCTTTGAGTTCTAGATCTGTGCCTGGTCCTGCTGCAGCCTCTCTGCTGAGTTCTAGATCTGTGCCTCATCCTGCTGCAGCCTCTTTGAGTCCTAGATCTGTGCCTGGTCCTGCTGCAGCCTCTCTGCTGAGTTCTAGATGCTAAAAATACTGCTGCTGTCTGTCCATAGGTTCTGCATCTGTGAAGGCTTACCTCCAACTTATTGGCCAGCACTTCAGGGTGTAGCTGTTGCATGAGCAGAGAAGAACAGAGCCTACTTCATCCTTGGCTTCCCTGTGGAGGCCTTGCATGGGGAGACATTTTACTGCTTGTTGCTGGCTGGAAGGGTCAGTGGTGCACAGAAAGCATGTCAGGGATTGATGTTAGGCTCTGACAACAGTAGGAGAGACTACAACATCCTGGCACACCCCTGCAGCCTAGCTCAACATGAGGTGCACATAGAATTGCCTTCAGCCCAGGTTTCACTGCAGTACAAAGACTGAGTTACCTTTCTTCAGCTGTCATTTTTCTCTAGCCTCCAGGTGTAGCCAGAGAGGGCAGCTCCTCAGGAACTGCAAAGCCCTCTGCCAACCCTGCTAATAATGAAAAAGGAACAATCTTCTCCATTGCATGCAGCAACTGAGCAAGAGCAGAGAGGTGCTGCAGGAACCTGTCTCCTCTGCTCAATACTCTTGACTCCTTTCATTTCCACCCTCCCTGGCTTATCTCTTCCTCCCTGCCACCAGCACTAGCAATTCTACAACAGGTTCCTGCAGCTAGTAGCACAACCTGCTGCATTTGGTGTGTGGAGATAAGATTTGTCAGTACATCCTAGGCCAGTGCTGTAACAAGTGACATTTTCAGTCCCCAAAGACATGCTGCACCTTTTGCTTCCAAAGCTCTGCCCAGTGGAGATGTTACCTGCTCAGCTGGTGGCACCTTCCTGAGAGAAGCCAGGAGTCTGTCCTTGGAGCCAGGAGTGTTTTCAGTGTGCTCAGAGCTCCACAGTAAAGTGGGGAGAGGGCAACCCCCATGGCAAAGTGGCAGAGTGAAGATACCCCTGCCAGGGTAAGGAGAATGCTTTGCACAAGTGTTTTCTTTTCTTAACATCCATGTTTCTGGCTATTTCCACTTCCACAGGTAAATATGCTGAGCAGCATGAAGGCCTCGTTAGCTTCTGCTGTGCTTAATCCCCTAATAGCTTCCCATTTGGGTAACCTCACCCTTTTGCAGCTCCTTATCTCCCCAAGAGGAGGGAAACCACAGGTGGCAAAGGCTGAGGTGGAACAGAAGAGAGCTAATAAACCTGGCAGTGTGGCTGGACAGGTGAAAGAGTGCTCTGGAAAAGCTAGGAGGAGGAAAAGGGAACAGGAATTTACTGGCAGAGCCAGTCTCTTGTTTCATCCCTGGAGCTTAGGTACTCACCTCAAGGGGATGGGGGGCACCTCATCTCCCCTCTCCTCTTCCTCAGATGATAGATGGAGTGTGGGTCCCACCCACTTCAGGAAGAAGTGGTCTGTGTCCAGAGCCCTCAGCCTGCAGAAGAGGGCAGCTCAGAGCAAGGAAGATGGATGGTGGCTCTGTAGAGAGGCTCTAGCTAAGGGCTATGTCAGGATGATGAATATTCCCAAGGCTTTTTTAATTGATACAGAAGAAAATCGTGGAGAAAGTGCCCCAGGCATGGCCATGGGTCAAGGGAAGGAGAAGATAGTGCAGGAACACTTAGACAAAGATTGGCTTGGCTGTGGAGAGGGAGGGAGGGAGGGAACCCAAGAGAAGGATTTTCACTAAAGAGCTATTTGTTCTTGTCTCCTCCTTCCAAAGGGACATTTATTACACTGGAGGGATGCCTGTGTGTCAGACACAGAACAGGATGACTTGAAAGGAGGGTGATGTGTTGCTGAGCCACCCCTGGCCATGTTTGTAGCCACCCCCAGTAAACAGAATCCTCCTTTTCCCAGACCACATTAGTGTGATAACTGGAATTTAAGAGGGAACAAACAGCTGGCCCTAAAATCCTTTAGCTGAGCATGGCAAAAAGGTGACCTCCTGCTGCTCAGCTTGTTGCATGACTGGCAGCTTTCATTCTGGATGCTCTCCTCTGAGCATCCTGGGGGGTGATGTCAGGGTGAGACATGCCCATGGGAGCCTGGGGCATGGCTGATGGATGTCCATGCACAGCAGGATGCTGCCCTGCCCCACAGCCCAGCACTGTTGCATGCCTAAAAATGCAGAGGTGGCTCTGGCTCTTCCCCTGCATGGGCATTCACAGCAGCAACAGCTCAGCTCCAAGGTCTTTTGCCTGCCTTCACTGGCTTGGCAAGAATACTGGGGGAGTTTCTTCAGGGCTGTCCTCTTTAGGGCTGTTCAGGAGGCTCAGACAGGGCCATAAGTGGAGTGTAATGGGGAGAGGGGAGTGAGACTCTGGGGCTCTGCTGCAAGAATGGATCCCAGCTAAGCAGAGGCAGACTAATGAGCTGTTGTGCAGGGGAGCCATAGTCTCTCAGCTGAGTAGCACCTGGGATTTTTGCCCTGTCACATTATTCATCCAATCTTCTCATCACTCTTGTGTGGCAAGTATTCCCTTTCCTAGGGACAGGGGCAATGTGGCAGCCTCAGCTAATCCCCTGGTTAAATATTTCATGCTTCTGACTGAGCAGAGGGGAGCAGGGCATGTGTGTCTTTGGGCAGAACACAGAACTCCTCCTCTTTGCCTCTGGAGGAGGAAGGAATGGATGAGCAGACAGAAGAAGCCTGTAAGAGACTCATTGCTCCTGTGGGACAGATTCTATGACTCCTCTTAGGGCAAAATCCTCTGCAAGCACAGGCAGCAACAACTCCCTTTGCTCATGTTAAGCCTTAGGCTTCTGAAACTCTCCTTTGGCCTTTTCATTTCACACTGGCTGAGGATGGCATTTCCAAAGCAGCCTATGGAAATCAGGTGGCCACAGAGCCATGGGAGGTGGACCTCAGCTCCCAGAGCACTTGAAGGAGCTGTTGGCTTTCTGTGCCTCTCCCCATCTGTAATTGCAACTGCTGAAAACCTGGCCTGATCTTGGTGCTCTTCTACCACATCTTTACACCATCAACCTCTTGATGTGCCATCCCAGGAGCTTTTGGGGTCTGTTTCCCCACTTTTGGGGTCTGTTTCCCCATGCCATGGGAATGCATGAGCTGGAGGATTGAGAGCATTGTGCCATTAGCTGCCTGAGGTCTTCTGGAGACAGCAGGATCCAGGGAACTTGGGAGGTAGATATGTGGAAATTGGAAAGCTCTGCCTGGCTTTTGCTTTGTCTCACCTGGACAGGGATGACAAATTTCCTTCTGCATCAGTTCCTTCTGGATGCATTAAGGTTTGTAGATTCATTGCACTGTGCCCTAGGTAGCCACTGTGAGGCTGTAAGGGCACTGGGTTAGCAAGTCCCTCTTTGTTCTATGAGGGTGCAGTGTCTCACAGAAGGGCTGGGACCAGGATTTTCTGCCCCTGTGATATAAATGCCAACCAGAATTAATAGTGAACAGACCCAGTTCTGCTAGATCCTGAGGAGGAGAAGGAAGCAGCTGTTGGTTGCTTGGTTTTTAATGACTCCCAGGAACAGGAGGCCATAAACAGTTAAATTTCTCTTGACAGCTGGGGACTGCTTTGGATGCCTAACAGCCAGTGCTGTGGCTTCCTGGGTACCTCTGCCTATTTCCCCTGCAGAAGCTGATGTTTTGCTGTCCATTGCTTTCCTGCTTGGCTCAGAGAGAGAATACAAATGACACCTTGATGATTACTCACATTTTCAAATGCTATCCAACAGCCAGAACTGTCACCTTTTGTAACAGCACTTTGGGCTCTCCTTGGATTGCTTTGTGCCTTGCCTGTGTCTCCTCTAATGACTGAGCTCATGCTTCTGATTTCTCACAGCTTTGGCTCCTGGGAGGGGTGGGGAGAGGTGAGGGAGGGTTTTGTTGGCTTGGTCAAGTAATTTCTGATCTGTGAATACAGTCAGACAACTCCAATCAGAGCTGGTTGAGGAACCACCAAAAAGCTTGGAATCAATGGGTTGTGCAGCATCTCTTTCCTCAGGGTGTTGAGTGCTTCCATATGATGGTTATCAGGGAATAAATGAGCTGAGGAGGTCAGCTTAGTCTTGCTAGGAGAATGGCTTTTTCCAGTTCATGCCATGATTTAATTAGTTCCCTGGAACTGTGGGACAAGGCAACATTTCTTAGGGGATGAATATTTGACAAGCCAGCATGGTGGGAGCCAGTTTCAGGTGGATGGAGATGAGTCCTGTGTTAGTGCAGGGCTTGGCACATTGTCTCAGCTGGGGGAAAGGAAAGGGAAGGAGCTGGATGCTGTGGATCAAGGGTTTGCAGCTAGCCAAGCAGCAGCAATGTGGAGTAGGCATGAAGCTGATCCTTTATGCTATGGTAAATGAGTGGCCAGAGAAGGGCAAGGAGGCTGGGGAGGGCTCTGGAGGGATAAGTGTTATGAGAAGCAGCTGGGAGAGCTGGGGGTGTTTAGGCTGGGGAAGAGGAGGCTCAGGGGAGACCTTAGCTCTCTACAACTACCTGGAAGGAGGTTGGAGTGAGATGGGAGTTGGTCTCTTCTCCTGGGTTAGCAGTGAGAGGACAAGAGGCAATGGCCTCAAGTTGCACCAGGGGAGGGTTAGATTTTGGATAGCAGGAACAATTTCTTCCCTGCAAGAGGTGTTAGGCATTGGCCCAGGCTGCCCAGGGCAGTGGTGGAGTCACCATCCCTGGAAGGACTTAAAACCATAGAGATGTGGTGCTCAGGGCCATGGGTTAGTGGCATGGGGGTGACAGGTTGCTGGTTGGACTTGATGATCTTGGAGATCTCTTCCAACCTGCATGATTCTGTGATTCTTTAGGGTGCAACAAAACCAGTCTTGGAAGCATGACTATATTGTAGATCTCAATCCAGAAGGAAGAACTGCTTAAAACCAGATTCATCTTCAAAATTACAGCTGTGATTCCAGGTTACAACTCTCTGTTTCCAGAACAGAGTGGAGTGGCTGGTCCTGAGGTTCCTTGGGAAATCAACCTCATCCTGCAGGTGTCTTCTCCAGCCAGTCATTGTGCTCTCCATGTGCCAGTCTGTGCCTTCCCCTGACTCTGGAAATGCTGGATAAGATGGTTCAGGCTCCACAGCCACTTAACTTCCCCAAAAGCAGAGGTTTAGCTGTGTGCTGCAATGTGGCTTTCATATGCAGTGGGAAATGGGGATTGCCTGCCTTCAGAGCAAGGTCCTCAGCTGCCCTCAGTCTCCAATGGAGTGTGTCCTGAGCAGGCTCCTCCTTTGACATTTCTGTTCTGCAAATGTCTGCTTCTCCTCCTGTCACCCATCTCTCTTGGTTTGCTGAGCCTGGTCACCCAATTTCTCACTCCTGTGAGCAGCTGAGGCTTCTGGAAACAAATGGAAGTGTCTTTATTTCTGAAGAGAAGTGATGCATTGCATCAGCCAAGCTGCCCTTCCTCAGCTGCTCCCTTCTCTATCATCCACATGCTCAGGCACCCACCCCAGTGCACACACACAGCTCCACCTTGACAGATGGTGATGCTCTGAGGAGCTGCTTCCATTTGTACTCTCTTCTATAATCCCTGGCTGGAGTGCCAAATACTTTAATGCTGCTGCTGCTCCATAGATCACCTCCAAATGTTAAAGTCCAGTGCAGTTAATAACACTCTGGAAATGTTATCAGTCAGCAGAGGGGAAAAAACATCCAACAACAAACTCCTTAGTGCCCAATGTACCTGCTCATGGCAGAGACAGATGGCACTGCAGGGCTTGCTGGGGCATTTTCTTTCTCTTCCATTCTCCCTAAACCCTTGATCAGAGCTTTTCTGAACAAGGCAGCATACTTGGTGCTTCCAGGCTTTGGTGGCTGAACTTTCTTCTCTCTGTTCTGGACTTGGCTTCTCAGCTCCAAGGCAATCACAGAATCATTAAGGCTGGAGGAGATCTCTAAGCTCATCCAGTCCAACCAGCAACCTATCACCCCCATGCCACTAAACCGTGGCCCTTAGGACCAGTCTATGCTCTCCCAGCTAAGGGGCAGGAGTGTGTGCAGCAGAGGACAGCTGTGTGCTGGCAGGAGGATGCCAGGGGACTGGGTGTGCCTGGTGGCACTGCTGGTGCTGCAGCTGGTGTGTGTGGCTTGGCTGGGAGCTCTGTCTCATGGCTCTTAGGGAGTCCAGCTGCATTTGCCTTAGGTGTTTGGGTAGCATTTGCATCTGTCAGGATGTCTCAGGGAGAAGGCCTGTGGTGGACAGGCAGCAGAGCATCTGCTGCTGTGAGGTGTGAGACTCATGCATCTGTGGAGCCTGCTGCTGGGCCATGTTTAAAGCAGGGAATGGTTCCTTGTTCCTCTTGAACTCATTTCCCCCAGATAAATCAACTACTCTGGGCTTGTCTCCTGCCTTCAGGGAGCAGAGGCTCTTTCTGTCCCCAGATCTGTACAGTGCCAAGCACAGAAGAGCTTTTACATCTGTAGAAACTTCTAGGCCCTCCTAATTCAGAAGGGTGGCTGCCTTATCTTGCTCCTGTTTGCAACTCTATCCTCTACTGACCTAACTTCTCAGCTGAGTAGCTGCATATTCTTTGCACATCTATAGCATCCACTATGGTCTCAGGTACTGAATGCCATGATCTGCAGTTGTCAGGAACCAGAGCAATGATCTCACACACCTGGTAGGTCATATTGCCTCCCTCTCTGTGCAGCCTTTCTTCAGTGCATCATCTCTGTGGATAAAAGCTCCTGCTGTGGCATCCAGCACACTGTGGGTAATGGCAGAGTGGATGAGGAAAACCATGCCAGGCTCTGCACTCAGACACCACCCTGAGAGAGAGCAGTGTGAGAACCATGCAAAACCAAAGCAGAGAACAGAATCTTATATTCAGGATGAAATGGAGAGACAAAAATGGTCTAGTTCTGTTTTCCACAGAGAGGATGGTAGCCAGAGTTTCTTTCCTAAGCTGTGCCAGGCTCTGTATCAACAGGGAGGCAAACAATCACATCTTTATCCTGGAGGGTGCAAACCATAGGGTAGCCCAAGCCTGCCTGAGTCAGCAGAGCAGCTGCTTCTCAGGGGAAAGCCAGGATAGCTGCTTCAGGAGTAACACAATGGATTAAGTTTGTTCTGAAGTCAGACCAAAGCCACTTAACCTTTGAGTTAACTGTGCTGGAGAATCAACAGCAAGAGCTACCCATCTGCTAGTAAACACCTCAGTCTGTGATATTTTTCCTCTATGCAAACACTTCCCTCTCCTTTTCCTCTCTTCTGGCCTCCCCTGCATCCACCCCTCCAGTCAAAGCAAGACCACCACATGCTGGTAGAGGATGTTTCTCTGCTTTCCCCAACCCTCAAGTCTGAAGCTACTTCAGGCCAGGTGGAAAGTGTGCAAGGGAACAAACAGCTTGGCTCTTGCTGTGCTTGAATAAACAAGTGTCAAGCAGACTGCAGTGGGAGGTGATGCATTCACCAGGTGACCCAAACAGCAGCAGCCTGTTGCACTTCTCTCACCATATGATACCTGCTACACAAATCTGCATTTCCTTCTGAGGCAGGTGCAGGACAGCTGCAATGCTTGTAAAAATTGAAGGTGGTAACACAAAGCTTAGCCCTTCCCTTCTGGACAGGATCCTGCCCCAGTGTCAAAGATCCTGATGCTCCTGTCCCTCCCTTCCACACAAATTGGTTGTTCCCAGCTCCCTTTGTGTCTGTAGCACCCCAATTTGCTTGCCTGATGATGGATTAGTAGCATAATATTATTCTAATGGGATATTTGGGATAGCTGTGAGTCCATTCTGGATTATTAGAAACAGATTTTAGTAGCCATCTCTCTTCTCTTGGCTGCTGTAATGGCCATGGGATGTATTGTTCATTCACCTTAAGCAGCTGTGTAGAAAACACCTCCAATCTCTTTAAGTCCTTGCTATTGAAAGTCAACAGTACCCTAGTGATACAGAACTGGGCCCAGGGATCACTGTGAGCAGGATAAATAACTGCCCCTTGAAGCCATTTAATGAAGAGCTGTCTGTGCCTGGCAGCAGGGAAGCTTTGGGCTGTGTCAGTGTGTAGAGGGTGAGCAACAGATCTATAACAAACACACCAAAACCAGCCCTCTGGATTTAACTGGATGTAGTCTCCATGCCCAATGCCATGGCTCAGACTCCCCAAGGAGATCAGGAAGGAATTGCTTTGTCCTTCCATGCTCCTCCTCTCCTCTCCCCACCCCATGCTCCTCCTGACTTGACCAATGTACCTGTAGTAGCAGCTTAGGAAGCTCTTCCAGCAGCACCTAGACACTCTGTAACATCTCAGGTGACTTTGTTTCCTTTATTTCCTATTTAAAAGCAGTACTGAAGGAGGACTGTGATAGAGATAGGGTTGATGTTTCCTCCTTTTGAGTCTTGTCCAACAGCATTAAATCACATGGACACCAAGTAATAGTTTCAATTAGAGCAAATGTTGCTGGAGCCTAGGAGGCTCCAATTCCAAACCAGCTCCCTTGGATCACCAGAACCATTCCAGTTCTCTTGGCCCCACAGCTGATCTCCTGTAGGAAGGGCTGTGTTTTTTCAGCTTTGTCCTAGCCTGGGAACTGACCTCTTCCCCTGAAGCATCCTGAAACCAGCCTACCATAATGCCCTGGACCCAAATCAAAGCTCTCTTTCTTTCTCCTTTGCCCACACTCTCTGGTACTTGGTTGGCCATGCCCCTTGATCCTCTGCTGTGGGGAGAGATGAGGCTGCCAGTCACCTTTGGGAACACCTCAGCTGTAACCATGCTGCTTCTGAAGCCCCTTGGCTCTAGAGAATTCCAGCCCAAACCAAGGCCCAGGCAGTGTGGCTGATGCTTTAGCTCCCTGGATTTGCGGGTGCCAGTGCTGCAGACCCAGCTCTCCTTCCCTTCTTGGCAAGATCTTTTCCTTTGATAGTTTTAAAGTGAAGAATAGCCCAGGAAGTTAGGAGATCTTCTCAAGCTCACTGCTTGCTTTCCTTTCTGTCCTCCTTCCTTGACCTCTCTCCCTAAACCCTGTTCCCCTAATGCCCAGGGTCATCTAACTCTCCTCACTGCTTCATTTGCCCAGCTCAGACACCTGAAAACCATGTTTATTGACTCCTGAGTTGCAGGCTTGAGCAAACTGGTGTACATCTGATTGTTCCTTTTGTCTTTACAAAAGCAGCAGCAGCAGGGAAAGTGGCTGAGCAACTAATGCACTTGTCTGTGTTATGAAGTAACCATAAATAAAGCAGATAATAAAAGCAGAGCTTTTTTACTATCTCTTTTCAAACAGTGACAAGAGCTTCCTGGAAAATTACCTTTCCCCCCTTCTTTTCTTTTTTTCTAGAGTACAAGTTAAAAGGGTTTGGTATTTCTTGACATCTCATAAACAACCACTTTCCCCTCATTTGCCATCCACTGAAGTAGAGGTAATGAATGCATTTTATCACTGCCTCTCAAGAAAAGACAAAGAATTTGGGGAACTAAAGCTTTGGATTATCCTAGCTAGAAGTAGGATTTGAATAGGGGCAGGTATCTTCCATTGCCAGGCTGGTTGCTGTGGGGGGAAGATCTACTTGGCAACCCTAAGCCAAGAGACAGAGAACCTCTTCTGAGGGACTCCAGTTGGTCCATGCTGTATTCTTCTCTCTCAAAAAAATGGGATACCTTTGAGATTTCCCTGCAATACAGAAGATGCTAAACAGGTAAATAAATACTTCAAGATCCCAAAGGTGCTGTCTTGATGAGCAGTTTAGGCTAGCAGTCATGTGCAGTAGAGAGGAGAAAGGAGGCAGGTTCAGAGAGGGAAGGTGAGCAGAGCTGCCCTGATCTCACCAGAGAGGAGTTTCCTAATCCCTCTGTGCTGCTGATCCTCTTGCAAAGCAAAACCTGCCTCCTGTGAGGTGTTTCAGGAGATGATTGCACAGCCTCATGCATGTCTCAGTTCTATTTCAATGAGCAGTCACTCAGGCTGCATGTTGAGGCTCTTTTATTAACACAATGTGGTGACCAAGCAGGGATGCGTTTGGGGGAGGAGGAATCTGCAGGGCACACTAAATTCCCTTCCCCTCCCTGCAGCTTCCACACCTCCCTTGGGAAATTCTTCTCTGTGGAAACAAGAACAGGAGCTCTCAGAGGGTAAAGCAACTCTGCAGCAAAGGTTACTTCCTTTTCCTGAATGGAAATGTGTTTATGAGCCAAGGAAAATTATTGCTGGCAACCTCTGTTGAAGGGAAAAAAATAAAGGGGGTGGGTGAAAAGTGAGGGTTTGGTGTTACTGAAGGGCTGGAGAAACTGTAATCAATGAACAGAAAGTTCAACCTCATTTCTTTCCTGAGGGCTTTGGTGTCTGAGGCTATCAGGGATTCCTCCTGGAGCTTATAGACACAGAGGTGCTGCCCTGCAATCAAGCAGCTGCAAGTGTCTTTTCTCCCCAGCCACACAGACATGTGCTATGAGCTCTAGTGCTTCCCTAGAGGTTCCTGGCTGACATTCAGGAGAGCAGCAAAAGGAGGCAGAGCTGTACATCAGTGTCATCCTGCTGCTAGCTACTTGCCAGGCTCCACCTTAGGAATGGGGTGGAAGAGGTGATTCTTCAAGCAGCAGCCTAAAGGTATTGAAGATCCTGTAATGCACTGCCCTGCAGGCCAATCTCTGCCATGGAGGCAGGGCTTCTAGTTTAACTTCTGTAGCCACCCCTCAGCCTGCTGGGATGGTGACAAAGGCACCAGCAGCTGGAGAAGGGAGTGCTTTTAGTACCAGCCACTTGTTTTACCTGGGAGGAGGTTGGGGAGCACAAGCAGTAAAGGCTAAGATGCAGAATGCTGATGGAAATGGACTCCTCCCTCCCAAAGGCACTGTCTCTGAAGTCACTGGTGGAGGAGAAATGTGCTTTTATGTTGAGTGGGAGGTAAAAGGCCTGTTTAGATTGTCAGTGCTGTGGAACAGGGACTGCTTTCTGCAGTGCTTTGTACAAGGTGTGTCTGTGTAGCAGAACGTGGTGCCGATGGCTGGAGCCACTTCACGTCCTCATCCTCTGGACTTTGCAAAGGATCTTGGTGGCCAGAGCTAGGAAAAATGCCTCAGTAGGAAGCTGGGTTGATCTCTCCAGGCAGTGGGAAGTTTCCCATTTAGGAGCAAAGTTGTTTCTGTGTCCAAGTGTATCAGTAAAGACAGGCACAGCGAGGAGAGGAGTGATCCCCCAGCTCTGCAAGCTGGCTGCTATCAAGACCTTTTTAGCTTGCTTTATTCTCCAAGCACCAGTGTGAGACTAGAGAATTGGTGGTAAAAAAGAAACCAAGCCACTTAGTTTTGCTGGCAGAAGCAGCACATGAGCCAAGGGAGATTAAGTGACCTACCTGGAGTCTTGTGGGGCTTCATGGGGGCTAAGCCTGGAGCTCCTGCTCTCCTGTAGTACCTCCACTTCTCCTTTCTTCTTGGGAAAGCATGAGTCAAATGCACAGACTGACCTAGTGAGACATCCATCAGTCCTGGAGGTATCCTACCATGCAGCTGTGCTGGTGCAGGCATAAAACCAAGCCCCCCAGAGCCCTCCTTGGATGGGAAAGCAAACTTGCCCTTGGTTCACAGGCCATTCACAGACCAGTCTTGCTGCTGAAGGGGATGGTGGTAGGAGAAGGATCAGTTTTCAAGTCCTCTGCCAACACCATAGCTCTTCTTTAAATGGAATAGTTCAATGCATCTTTCTAAAGGCACTCTCTGGGCTCCTGGGAGGGAGAGGGCTGTGGCAGTTTAGCTGCCCCCACCCCCTTCTGACATTGCAGTGCTCTAGCTACATTGCAATGACATTTGTCAGCCTGGTGTTGCTCAGGGCATAGCTGTGACTCCAACACTCTTCTTCTGCTTTGTCTCCCAACACTGCCAGGGGCTGCTGCTCCTCCCAGAC
The DNA here is from genome assembly GCA_013399015.1 of Galbula dea. Classification (NCBI taxonomy): domain Eukaryota; kingdom Metazoa; phylum Chordata; class Aves; order Piciformes; family Galbulidae; genus Galbula; species Galbula dea. Next base: position 2,558,021 of record VWZX01000495.1, read on the forward strand.
ATTAGCCTGTGGCCTGCTAGGAAAATAAAACCCCAAACCTGACTTGTCAAGCTCAATAAGTTCAGAGATCCTGATGCTGAATAACTCTGGAGTGACTTTGGAAGTCACTGTGGGGTAGGTGAGGAGGGGAAGGAAGTTGCTCCTGCCTGACAAAACATGGTTTTTAGACTGAAAACTCTCCCCCTCTCCCCCAAATGCTCCTCAACATGTTGTACAAACAAGGAAGAATGTAGATGTTCAGGATCATCTGACTTTAGGTTGCCTTCTCCTCTGTAACCCTCTTTGCAGTGAGGTGTTGGTGTGTTTAACTGTTGCCTGGGTGGATGAAGTTGTGCCAGTGTGTTTCTGTTTTCTGCTAGTATCACAGCCTGTAAAAGCAGCATCTCCACTGAGAGTGCTACATGGAGAAGGAACAGACAGGGTCTCCAAGCCCTTCTTCTTTCAGCTGTGGTCTTCATCACTGAATTAGCCTGGTTAATCCATCCTGCTGCAGGAATGGTTTGGAAAGGGAAAGGGTTGAGAGCTCCTGCCTCTGGGGGTTGGCTTCCTTTGGGATGCAGCAGCAGGAGTGTGTGGAAGAGCTTGGGAATTCTAGCTTGTGACTGCACTGCAGGCCAGGTCCCTGTGCCTACACCAGCAACTGCTGTGCCTACCCAGGGAGGTTGCCAGCTCTGAGTGGTGACTTCATTGTGTGCTGCTGCCATCTTCAGAGGAGACCATTGGAAGTAAGAGAAATGTTGAAGCTGTGTATTCTTGGGGATGCTCCATCTGTTCTATCTGGCCTCTTGCTGCTCTAATACTACTGATGATCCCAGGCAAAATGCTCTTGGATTTATCTGTCATCTAATTAGCCAATAACTTCAAATCTATTTCAGGGCAAGAAGCAATAGAAAGGCTCTGGCCACTTAGCCATTGCTAGGTTAGCATCTGCCAGGAGCTAGGGTGTCAAGATCAGAAGGTAAGAGTGAGCAAAGCCACACTGCTGACCAAAAGCTTTCTGACTCAGAAACTAAGACACTTACCAAAATTTGGACAAACAGGGGGGAGAGCCCCAGCTAGGAGGGAGAATGGGCTTGGGGGGAAGTAAGCAAGAGGTACTTTCAGGCTGTCCTCCTAAAAGGCAGAGCTTTGGGGTCCTTATGACTTCCTCCCACTCCTGAGCAGAACTCTTTGGGTTTATTTCTGCCTCCTCCTTGCAGTGCTCAGTGTTCCCCTTCTCCAGAGCATTTGTCAGCTCCTCATTACCTGCAGCCTGAGACTGTGATGAGCACTTCACATTACCCACATTATGCCTTGTCCTCTCCATTGAACGTTCTCTAATGCTCTCCTTTATTGGCAATAGAAAATGAAGTTATGGTGTGCTGTCAGGCTGAGGCTGTTTACTCCCCTGCTTAACCACTCCTATCCTCCACTCTCCAGCTTCCACTCCACCCCGTTTTCAGCCAACAGCTTCCCCAATTGCCACTTTGTAAAGGCAGATAAATTGGTGACTAATCTTTTAAGGAGTGCATGTGATGCTAAGCCTCACTGACTGCATTTGCTGCAAGCTAAGGGCACATGTGACTAACACATATTGATGCATGAAGCTATAGTGATGTAACTACAACTTTCAGCTGTTCTAGCCTGCAAGGCACAGCCTCTGATCTCCTGCATGCCCTTCAAAAAGGGAACTGTGCTTCCTGGTCAAAGCAGAGGCAAGAAAGGTTGAATAGCTGTGCTCTGCTGTATTGTGATCAAGTTGCTTTATCTTCCCAAGGCAAAGTGCCACTGGGGAGCTGGCAAGGGACTTTTAGGTACCCAGCTAAGTGAGGCTGCAAAATATGAGCTAGATATTGTTAGCTGGGGTATTTCAGAAGTGTGTGGAAGGGAAAGGGAGGTGTATTTTAGCTGCTGTTTTCTGAGGTGGTGATGCTTCCTGATTGTCTAGATGCCTATATGGTATTCAGCATAGCAGAGAGTGTATCTCACCTAATCAACTGCAGTAATGGGGAGATAATGAGAGCTGCAGGGTGTAACTCCTTCGATTGATGGCTCTGGAGGGGTCCATCCTCATGCTTAAGGACACAGCCCAGGCTTTGTTAGCAGCCTGTGAACGTGGTCTTGGCTTACAAGACCATGAATTAAGTCTGACTTTCTGAAGCAGAACCAGTCTGAGAGCTCTAAGTATTCATCTCCTTTCTGGAAGTAAAATAGCAGAGTGTCCACAGATTAAGTAGCTGCCTGAAGAACAGCTTTAGCTGTGAGTAGAGAGTCAATGTATTTTCCTGGTTTCTCTGCTGAATATTAATGTTTTGTCCCTGGAGCAGTGAGGTTTAGCACAAGATCTTTCTGCAGGAATTCTCTCTGAGTCTGCTGTGACACAGCTGATAGCCCAAACAGGACTGAAGCAACTTGTCAGAGGTTTTACTTAGTTTTAATGAAAATAGAGGCATGAAATGGTATGGAAGGATTCAGAATAGCTGCTTCCCAGCAGGTGAACCACTGAAACAGAGCTGTAGGTGGGTGAGCACTAAAGGAAGGACAGGTCAGTGTCTTGAGGAGATCCAAGAACAGTTGGCTGCCTCTCCTACACCTGCAGAATAGCCACATTTTGTCCACAGAGTAAAAGCCTTCTCCTTTGCTCAAAGCAGGGATATATCTACATTCAGCTCCTTTGCTTTAGCATGGTCTGGAGGAATTCTTACAGTGCAACAGCCTAAGTTGGCCAAGCACAGCCCTGCAGTGCCTCAAGACAGCATGGTCCTGGTCCCTGGCTCCCTGCTGCAGATCTGCAGCCTCATGGACACAGCAAGGGGGTGTTGAGGGTGTGTGTGTCCCTCTGGATGCTGATGCCTTTGGCTCATGAAGGGAATCCATGGCCATGTAGCACAAACCTTGGGCCCTCAGCACTTCTTTAATCCTCTTCAGTAACACAGGAGTCATTCTTTATGCATCACATCATCAAATTTCTCTGGGTTTATCTTTCCCTTGCAGACCTTCATCACCTTTAGCTAGGAGCAGGAGGAGATAGCCCAGTGACTTGTAACACCAACCATGTCCTCCTGTTCCCATTTGTTTGCCAGGCAGGAGGCTGGAGAGGCATAAATATTAAAATATACCTATTATATAGCCAGGCCACCATTGATAAATGATGTATAAAATCAATTTACAACCTAGGAATAAAAAAGCATCCATGAAGCAGTTGCTAGCTCCAGGTACTAGAAAATTATTCCTCCATAACTTGTTCTGACTGGAACTCATTACACTCTCTGTCCAGAGAATGATTTTGTTGTTAAAAACTGTGTCACTCAGAGCTTATTTATTCCTTCTCCTTGCAAAAGCCTTTTGGAGTGCCTGCTGCCTGTAAAGCAAGGAGAATACATTGCTCTGCTGTTCTGGGCTAGTGCAGCCCTGCCAGGCTTGCATGCCTCAGTGCCTCAGCAGCATTTAGGCTGCAGGAGACATTGCTCTGCTAGGGCAGGAGGAAGAAAATGGAGAACCATTGACATCTCAGATCTTGAAGCCTGCCAGCAGCTGTATATTTAGCTTCAGAGGGGGGAACAGTCCCACTTGCTCCTGAAGTTTAACCACTTGTTTACCAGCTCTGCTGGATCACGCTCCCCAGAGGGAAGCCAAGGCATAGACTGGAAGTAACGTTTCTTTCCAGGTTCTTTAGCTTTTGTCTGGGTGGTTGCTCTTCTGTGGGGTCTAGGGGAGCACCTTCAATTGTAGGAAGGAGCTACAGCAAGGTAGGAGGCTTCAGAAGCCTGGAGTAAAGGAATATTCCTCCTCCCTCATGACACAGCTAAGCTGAGGTTAGATTTTGCTCCTTCCACAAGTGCAGGTATGCAATGTAAGGACAAAAAGAATGAGAACAGTTTGATTCTCAGAACTGAAAGTGAGCTTCTGTCCCAGCTTTAGAGTGTCTTAATGCTGGCATTTTTGTGCACAGTTGTGGGTCAGAGTACCTAGATGATCCAAAGAGGAAGACTTTCCTTTCCCTCTGCAGGCATCCTGCTGCCTGTGGCTCTACTCTGCTCCCAGAGGTATGAGGGAAAGTGGAGGAACTAAGGTGTTCATTGAAATTCTTCTCCCTTTATGGGAACACCTCCATGGATGGATGCAGACAGACATGAGCTAATCCTGCCCTTGTTCTGATCTGGCTGGGTGTGAGCCAGCTCTGGTGTCTAGGAGCCATAGAGCTGCATTAGCTAATAAAGGCTTTTGAAAGATGAGGCTTGTGTGGTTGAGCAGGGCACTTGTCTGTGTGCTTCTACAGCTGCTAGCTTAGCTGGGGATGAAAACCATTCCCAAAGCCTTCACAGCCCTTGCTCTGAAACCTTGTCATGTTCTTTGAGGTTTGCAAGGTTTAAATAGGGGTAAAAAGATGCTGGGAGAAGCAGCAGTCAGAGATCAGCCCTGTGTTACACAGAGGAATGGCTGATCTGGTATTTGGGCAAGAACAAAGGAAAGGGTAAAAGTAAAATCAACCTGAGCTAGCACAGTGCCCTCTGAGGTGTGGGTCTCATCCAACAAACCTCTTGTCTTCTTTGAGAGGTGTATGGATCTGGCTGAGAGGGGCAATAGTGTTGGTAGCATATCCTTAGCTTCCTCCAAGGCATTTGGGCTGAATATCACCTGACATTTTGATTAAGAAAGATTTCATGGGGTGGAATTAACAGGGGATGTGCTAGATGGATGAGAGCATGACTGGGCAGCAGAGCTCCACAGGCAGTTGTTCAAGGAACAATATCAACACAGAAGGTTGTTTCCAGCCAGTTCCCCAGGGATGGATTAGTTTGGACCACAGCCATTCAGTACATTTATGAATGATTTAGCTGATGATCCATGTCCTTTGCTGGGCTAGATTAAAGACAAGCTACAGATTGGTGATGCTGCAGATAGCATGGTTATTGTTTCAGAGTGAGGCCAACTGCCTGGCTAAAGAGTCACAGTCCAACAAATTGCCTTGGAGCAGCTAAAAGCATCCAATGCTTCTAGGAACAAAGATTCCAGAGTTTGGGAGCTCAGTAGTTTGCCAGAAAGACATTTCTGCTTTGCTGGGAGTGGTTTAGCTGCTCTGCAACATGGCTTCTACCAGCTAAATGTTGCACCATGCTCTGGTGTCCAAGCTTCTCTGAGTAGCAAGGAATGTAACTACACCCTGCTCTGAAAGCATTCTCCTTGGGGCAGAACCAATCCCTATCCAAACCAGCTGAAGCAAGGGAAGAATCCATCCCCCTGAAGGAGAAGTCTTCAAAATGCAGACACTGTCTGTGGCCAGCAAAGTATTGGCACCTCTGCAGCCTCTGGAAGAGGCCAGAGAGTCTGTGGCATTGGGGTTTTTAGGGCCATTGCTATGAATAAACCATGCCTGGGTTAACAGGATTTAATCTGATGGCTTTGCAAAGAATGTTTTAGCAGCCAGCCAGCCAGTGGCAAAATTAGTCTCTCTCTCTCTCTTCTTGATTCATTGGTTTAGTCTCTAGATAAGAAAAATCATCTGCTTAAATGCAGCCATAGAGCTGAGTGAATCAAAATCAATAGAGGCTCCTGGTCTCAGTGCCCTTAGCTCCAGGGATGCTTTTTGGGAGCCCTAGGCAGAAAGTGTTCAGAGAAGCAAGCATCATTTCTGTGCAGAGTTACCTTTTGAAGAGCCAAGAAAACCAGGGGCAGGAGAGGAGGACTTGAAAGCACAGATGAAACTACACCTTGTCAGCCCTGGGGTTAGTCCATCACCAGCCTGTCATCCCACTGTGCTGGAAGCATCCTTGGGCTCTGTCTGTCTTGTTTCTCTGCTTACCTCTGTGCACAGCTGGAGGGTTAGCAGAGGGGTGACACAAATGCAGTCTCACTGAGGGGTGCAACTGGTCCTTAAAGCTCCTTTTTAAAGGTGATCTCTTTCAGGAGGCACAAATGCATGGAGATCCTCCATCCTCTCCCTTTATTCCCTTCTGAGGCCAGGGTTCATGGGATTCACCTTGTTAAAAAGCCATTATGCTGTGAAACAATAGCCCTCTTAATCACCAGATTAATTTTAAATGCCACAGGGATGATTGTAAAGCTTCCTTGGAGGTTGTTCCAACCACAGAGCCCTTTATCTGGCATGCTAGCAGGCTGGAGACTTCTACCCCAGCCCTTCCACCAGTGGTGCTGGTGATAAGTGTAGTGCAATATTTTACAGCAAGCCCTGTGTTTGAAAAGGTCAATGCCTGACGTTATTCATGGAAGAGGGGAGGAGGAGGGGGAGAGATCTCCCAGCCTCTTGCTAGAGAAACTCCTTTCAATTCTATTGAGAAGCTTTGGCACCTCCTGGAAAGAAAGAGATGAATTTTCATGCAATGCCAGCTCCTGAGGAAAGGGTGATTTCAAAGTCAGCTCTGCTCCTTCCCTTCAGAGCATCTTCTCACTTCCACCAGCTTCCCAAGTGTTTGCATTTGCAAGGATCTCCAGGCAGGCCAGTGGTAGCTGAGCTGCTCCTAACTGCCTAAACTCTGTGGAAAACAGAGCCCTTGGAGAGTTTCACTCCTGCTCTTCACAACTCTTTCCAGTCCTTCTCTCCTGTTCATAGAATCACAGAATGTTAGGGGTTGGAAGGAGCTAACCTTCCAGGGAGGGGCAGGGTAGGTCTTAGGCAAAGGTTCTTCCCCCAGAGGGTGGTGGAGCATTGGAACAGGCTCCCCAGGGATGCAGCCATGGCACCAACTCTCAGGGAATTCCAGAAGCATCTGGGCAATGCTCTTAGCCCCATGGGCTGACTTTGGGGTTGTCCTGTGCATGGACAGGAGTTGGATTCATGATCCTGGTGGGTCCCTTCCAGCTCTGTGGTTCTCTAAGATCATCAAGAAGTCCTGTGGCTTCCTTTTAAAGAGGAAGATATTGAGGACTGGATTTTGCCTGTCAGGGTGTCAAAACAGCTGTAAGGAGCCAAAGCACCTTGTCAGCTCCCTGTGCCTGTCCTAGCAGCCACCAGGGCTGACATGGGTGGGCCATGGGTGTTGAGGGAGCTGCTGCACCACCTGCAGTGTGTGGAGCAGGCTTGGCATGTAAAAGCTTTTTACTGGATCAGTCTAAGAGACCTGCAGCTGTTTCTACTTGTGCCAGGGGACAGGCACCACATCCAGATGAGCAGCCTGGGTGCACTCCAGTTGTGTTGAACTGGGAGGTAAGGGAAAAAGTCAGACCTGAGATCAGCACAAGCATCTGCCATGATTTCAGCCAGGAACATCATGAATCTTAGGCTGTGCATGAAACATGGGCTGTGCATGTTGTGGGACTAACAGCCAATACTACTTGTTGGATAGCTCACATTTGCTAAGCTTGCTTTTCTTCCCAGTGGATGACCCAAAAATCAGTTAAATTCTGTGGCTTTTTAAAAGCAAAAAGCATATTAGGGGCAAGAACTCCAGCCTTCTGTATAGCCACAGCAGGAGACATATAGTGGTATCCCCATCTAGCCCAGTTTTTCCTTGAGTAAGAGCATTTTGTTTGTTTGTTATTCATTTGTTTTGAGATGGGCACCTTTTGAAGCCACTGAGGGACACAATCCACTCCATCCCCCCTGGCTCAGCTGCTCCAGTGCCTTATTACAACTTCTACTGGAAAAAAACACAGCATGTCCTACCTCCAGCCTGGATTTCTCTAGCTTCAGCTTTAAGTCCCTGGGTTTTGTTAGATCAAAGAGACCTTTGCTGGCTCAGAGGTGGGTTAGAAAGACCAACAAACACATTCACTCTGTCAACAGACAGCTGAAACCTGGTTTTGGTTTGAAGTTCAACATCCTTTGCTCTGTGGATGACTGTGGTCTGGATTTACCACCCCCACCCTGGGTGATCACAAACTCAGGGGCTCCCTGTACATCTGTTTTGGTGGGTAGTGGTGTCCTTCAGCAACCACTATTTACACAGCTAACAAAAGGGGCAAAACAACCCTTTTTCTCCTTAGACAGAAGCACCTGTGAGAAATGATGCCCAAGAGTTGGGATTTCTGGTGTTTGTGAGCATCCTGTCAGTTCTTCATCCTGAGAAAGTGAAGTTAATTGGAAGGCTTCAAAGCAGCCTGACAGTTAGGCTGTAACAGATAATACACCATTTCTTTCCCTGACCTGGCACAGCCTACAGATATTCTCAGCTTTGCTCTAGATTGCTCACTCAAGTGTCTTTTGCTGCCATCTTCCACATTTCACCTTCTCTCTTCCATTCCTAACTGCCAATTTGCTGCTGGCTGAAAGACCTAAAGAGAAGGGCAGAAACCTCTTCAGGAAAGCAGAAGGAATTGGGTTTGGGGTTTTTTGTTCTTAATAAATAAATCAATCATCCCCTAACCTCTGCCTGCAAAACCTGCATGAAAAAAACCCTTCAAAGCCCTCAGAAACCAGCTCTGGGAAAGTTTTGGGAAGAGAAGAATCCTTTAAAGGCAGGAGCAGACCTTGCACACTCATTTGCCAGCACCTGCCCAGCCAGACAGAGTGGAGACATTGCCAGTGCTGGCTAACTTGGCTCTGCCTGTATTTTCCCTTCCCAGGCTGCTAGGTAGTAGCCAGAGGGGAGCAGAACCCATGTAGTATAGCCCAAAGCCACCCTTCCCAGTGCTGTGAAACCCACAGTTGAGAGCAGAAAGCTCAGAGCTGGCAGTGAGGGAGCAGTGGTCATCAGTAGGGTCCTGCCTGCCAGCCAACAGCCCCCCAGAACAAGCAACCTAGGTGAGCTGCTGTCTGGAAGCAGCTTGAGGTCTTTAAACCAGCTGAGAGGGGTGGGAAGGACAATGTCCAGCTCTTATCTCTGATGCCTTCCACAGGAGCAGCCTTTCTCCCAGCAGTAAGGTTAGTTCTGTGAATGGTGTCTTGTGAGGGAGAAAAACCACCCTCTTAAAACTAAAAGTCAAATACCACATTGTTTTTCAACCTGAGAGTGATTCAGACCTTGTGTGCTCTTTTGCAAGACACCAAAACTCCTCAGTATGAGGTTGAGCAGCTCAAGTGCTAGGAGAAGGAAAGGTAAATAATGCTTGTTTGCTACAGAGATGACTTTCTCCTTGTTTGGCAGCTGATAGATGTCACCCACTGGTCTCCCATTGTTATTCTGTTGTTGCCTGTCACACTCACACCTTCCTTTGAATCCTCTCTGGCTTTTTTTGTGTTCAGGTTTTCTTTTTACTCCCTTCTCTCTCTCTCTCTCCTGGCACTGGCTTGTGAGTAATTTATGTATGACAATATGAGACTAATTCTGTTATTATGTCAAAGGGAAATTGAATCTGGGGCTTTAGAGCTGCATCTGGGAGGAATCTTCAAATGAATCTGAAGTGCAGGGAAAACTCTGTGTTCACTTCATTCTCTTGTCACACTGCCTGCCAGATTAAGTCATTATGAAGGGCAGAGAGGGAGAAATGGGGGGGGCACAGGAGTTAGACTGGGAAATGAAAGGGAAAGGAAAGGAGAAGAGTAGAATGAAGAGCAAAAATAAAAGGAGCAAAGTGAGATGGCAAACAGTAAACTAAGCTATGGGCAAACCATTCAGCTCAACATTTCAGTGTGTGTTTAAGGGTAAGTGAGCTGAAAACATAGCAGAGTCAAAGGTCTAGACCATTCCTACATGCCAAAGCAATGCAGGGAGCAGTCCTGTCCAGCTCTGAGAGTTCCAGAGGCAGGTACAGCCCTGCAGAGCCACCCTTTGATCCAGCAGAGCTGTCAGTGCTTGGTGCTTTGCCAAAGGAGGGAGCAGCTCCAGAGCACAGAGGGTCTGGCTCACCCCCTGAGAGGCTCCTGTCCCTTTGCACTGGCAATAGGTAATTCAGCTATTTCCACCCAGTCAGCTTGCCTCCTAGGCCAGCTATCCCAGATTGTTGCCTTTATCTTTTGCTGCTCTTATCTCTCACCCTTTGCTTCATGTGTCACCAAGCTGGGAGGTGAAGAAAGGGAAGAAGCCTGGGCTGGGACCCTCAGTGCTGCCATGCAAGTTGGCTTCTGCTGTCACATTGCCAATGGGAGCAGAAGTGCAAGGATCAGAGCAGGTTTAGGAGATTCTTGCCTTTCACCATGTCAGCTGGGCTCCATTTGAACACCAGGTTAAAGGTGTTCAATGGTTCATGGGTAGGGTTGTATTCCCAGGGCTCAGTGAGCTGGGCTTTCTCTTTGTGCCTGAACTGCAGCTGCAAATAACACCTTCACTTTGTGTTAATGCAGTTCTCCTGCATTAAGAAAAGGAGTTCTCCTCCTTTCTGTTGCTCAGGCATCCTTTGCACAGGAGTGTGTGCATGTTTAGCTACTACTAAGTTTGTTTAGGGCACTGTTTGAACAACTTTGCCCTCAGCTCCTCTAGAGAGCTCTGCTAATCCTCTGTGTACAAGGTCTGGCAGCTTCACTGCCCTCCAACACCTCTCCCATTCAGTGACATCTATTACTCCAGTTCCTAGTGCTGCTTTACTATTAATTGGCTTGTGTAACCTCTGAGATTATTTATTAATAGATTGTTCTGAGCCTAGCAAAGTTCATTATTTGAAGCAGGAGAAGGAGAGGGATCCAGGGGAACAGATGGATGCATGGAAGCATCAGAAGAAGGACTAGTTAAAATTCTAGGCATGTGCTAGGCTTTGACAAAGGATGGAAAACAGAATCAATCATCATTATCTAGGAGAAAAACCCATCAGTCTGTGTTTAAAATAAGCACTTTGTGTATTAAGCCCACAGTGCCAGGCTTCCAGGAGTTTTGCCTGGGAGCTACAGGGCCTGAGGTTAGGCAGAGGAGTGGGGAGCACTGCTGGCTGCAGAGCAGAGCAGAGGAGAAGGGAAGAAGATGCATAAGCTTGAAGATGCAAGAGTTGTTTCTCTCTTCATCACTTCTGAGTGGCTGCAGACTATGGTGTTCATTTGTGACTCTCCTGCTTAAAGTCACCCCTGAAATGCTAGTGTTGAGACTGGTGTAAGCCTCTCAGCTACTGCCTAAGGACTTGCTTTGTTATCAGCTGTGGAGAGCTTGGGAAATACCCTTAATATTTCTCTTACTGAAGAACTTCCCCACTGGAATGGTTTGATTTCCCAGCAGACTGCTCAGCTCACTTTGCAAGCTGGATTCTCAGGAGCAACTGATAACTGCCTGGGAGTGCTGTGAGGGTGTTAGCACCAAATCAGGGAAGTGGCAACCAGAAAGAAAGGTATATTTGGGAGCTAGAAGGAATCCTGGAGTCAGCCAAGCCTTCAAGATGGCAAAATGAGTCATAGCAAGGCCAAATAAGTGCCACACAGGGTTGATGACAAAGATAAGACTAGAAATCTTCCATCCTAGCCCATTCTCTGAGCTCTGTGGTCACACTGTGTTTCCCTCTGCTTAGGTAAGTTGTTGTGGTGCTTGGCAAAACACAAAAGCTTTCCTCTACAGCAAATAAAATAAGACTAAACATAAGATCTCTGGCCCCCTGCCTGTGAAAGCAAAGGTCAGTTCTATTCTAAACTGTGGCTAAAATCACTTTAATTGCATCCAATTTCCTGCACATGAATTTATCTCTCATTAGCAGACCCTGGAATTTTGGCCTCTAATAGTCAAGGCAGCAAGCACTGCTGCTCTGAGCTGCCTCTCACTAATTGGTTAATAGTGCAGCTGCCTGGTAATGAGTAAACAGATCTCTTTTTCCCCCCTTAAACCCAAAGCTTAACCATGGCTGTTTCTCTGGAGAAAGTTTTTTTCTGGCTGTGTTCTGCATACACTTTTATCCTGAACCCAGGAGATGTTCCTGGCCAGTGCAGCATGAGGCACACTGAGCACTTGCTGTTTGTTCTTTTCCATTGGTGTTTGCCTTGACTCTGAAGGGAGTGTTTGGAACTCTGGCTGTGCCCATGCCATGTTGACATGGGAGGCTTTGCCAGAGGTTAGTTAACTAGCAGGGAAACAGGAGATGAACCCAATTTGAGGAGTTCTCTAAAGACCTTTTTCTGAAGCTCCTTCAGCTTTCTTCTAAAGCTTGGGGTTTCCTGGCACCACCTGTCAGGCAATAACACTTCTCCCTCCTCCAGTGAGCACCTCTCTCTCCCTTGGAACCATTGCCAGGGTTTTCAACTCCCCCTGTCTCCTGCTGCTGCTGTTCCTAGCATTGAGAGGGCAACTGAGGATCAGCTAATAATGTACAATTTCACTTCTCTTTTTTCATCTCTTCCTGAGCATAGAGAGATTGCTCTTAACCTACATGTCCCCTTCATACCTGGCTTGCTTTAGTTTTTGGTACCTGAAACATCAGGAAGGGAGGAAATGAATAATGCTGTGTTCTCAACATCTAATAATAACAATAATAACATAATGAATGTGTTCTCAACATCTGCATCTTTCACAAGAAAGGGGTGGGGAGGAGCTCTGGGAGAATTTGACAGCCTGAGAGAGCTGGGCTTGTTCAGTCTGGAGGGAGAAGGTTCTGAGGAGACTTTCTGGTGGCCTTCCAGGATCTGAAGGGGGCTACAAGAAAGCTGGGGAGGGACTTTTTAGGATGTCAGGTAGTGATAAGAGCAGGGGGAATGGATCTAAACTAGGGGAGGGGAGATTTAGACTGGATGCTGTCTTCTTAAAAAGCTAATGTCAAGCCTATGGCTAAGCCTGGAAGAAAGCTCAGATCTGGAGGTAATTTTTCAGCCTCAGTTTCCATGGAGGTGGAAGAAAGTGTTAGCAGAGTGAGGGGTGCAGGAGCTGCAGAAGAATTCTCCCTCTCCCATGATCAGTTTGTCTCACCTAAGTGGAATTGGGAGCACAGCTTCCTCAAGGCTTCTCAAGCCTTTCAGAAGAGCCATCCTAGCAGGGAGAAAGCAATATCTGCAAATGTTGCCCATCCATCATCAAGGCAGTGGATCAACTCAAGTTCTCCTGGGTCCTTGGCTCTCCTAAACCATTTGGGCCTTGGCCCTGAGAGACACAGGGCAGCTGCTTCTCCTCAGCCTCCTCTCCAGGGGAAGTTGAATGGGGCTGCTGGGGGTGATGGATAAGTTTGGAGAAGGAAGCCTGAGAGATCAATAGAAAAATATACAGCCAATACATCATGTAAGCTCTTCCTGCCTGGACAGCACTAAATCAAAAGTAATGAATGGCAGGCTCCTCAACCTTGGCATCTCCAGCCCTCCCCAGTGGAGCAGCAGCCAGTGACTGATAGGGATTATGCTGCTTTCTAGCATATTTCCTTTGCTCCCCTAATAACTCTGGCATTGACTCATGGATGCTCTGGTTTTAATATCCTTTTCTCTCTCCAGTGCTACCTGCCTCCTTCCCCATGTCATTTCCACCTTGCAGGCACATTGCCCATCTTGCATTCCCCTTGCTCATAGTGTATTCAGGCAACCTACTGCATGGCTGGGTTCCTCTGGAGCTTAATTTCTGAATGAATTACCTTTCCTGGAAGCTGTGTTCCAGCCACATGAACAGCCAGGTATAGGAGGAGCTTTGAGTTCCTCTCCAGCTGTGAGCAGATCCCAGACCTCTGTGTGGGTTGGGAATTGATGAGCAGGTGTGGAGAGGAGGCTGAGGTGGCACCAGCTCTGGCAGCCTGGCCTCTGCAGAACTGCTGCCCTCAGGTCAGCAAATGGCATCTGGTGTTTCTCAGGAGTTAGTGTGTTTGGATGGGAGCAGGAAGCCAGAGGTGAGGCACAGACACTGCCTGCCCTCTTCCATCACCTCCTCATGCCTTTGCAAGGTCATTTACCCCATGAAAAGCAAACACTTTTCTTTATTGCCTTTTATATTTGCCATAAATACTGCCAGGAGCAGCTAAAGTGACTCTGACCTCAGAGCTCCCTGGGTGCTCCACTGGGAATATTTACCTCCCTGCTGTACAGCTCCAGTTGGCCCCAGCTGCAGATGACAAGTGTCTCCTTTTGTCCTCCTGCTCCTGAGGTAAAGCAGCTGCCAGCTTTGCCCCCAGCCAGGAGATTGATGCCCCTGTGACAGAAGCATGCAGGAATGCAGGCAGGACATCAGCTTGCCAAGGAGCTGGTGATGTTCCCCTTGGAGATGGCATAGATGAACCTGTTTTTCTAGCTAGAGAAAGGTGATCAAGGCTGAAGTGGCCAGGAACAAAGAGCTGAGAGGCTTAAACACCTCCAAGTGCTTTGCAAACATCAGATGCTGTACCACAGAAAGCTGGTCCAGGCTTGGCTGGAAAAAAAAAAAGCCTTGAGAAGCATGGGGGACATTTCTATTGCATGGCTGCAATTCCATCATGACTGCCCTGAAAGCAACAACAAAATTCTCCTAAGCTTCTGAAAGGACAGAATTGAGCAGTATCTGAGGACACATGTGCTCCAAACAGGAATTTATTACAGGGCAGGGAGAATGAGAAAGGAAAAAAGCTAATTTAAAATCATGACAACAGCACTCCCCTTGAGAGAATGCTGCAAACACACATCCCAAAATAAACCCCACTGCATGAGGCAATATTAGAGAGAATTGTGTCTTGATCTGCCTCTGAATGAGAGATTCTAGAATGAAATAGAGGCAGAAGGTCTGTGTTATCTATCAAGCCAATTGATTGTTGTATCCAGAGCTTGGCTCTGTAATAAATGAGAATGCCACTCATCTGGATTTCTGCTCTATTTAGAATATTTTTAGAAGTCTTTTTGAAGAAATATTCTGATTAATCTCTTGAATTTGCCTTTGCTCACTGAGACTTAAAGCAACATTGGATTTAATTACACTGTGACTGGAAGGGATGTAATGAAGGCAGATACAAATCCTTGTGACAGCTTAGAGTGGCAGGGAGAGCATTTATCCATCTAGGAACTGAAATGACAAGTGCTGTATTAGTGCCTGAGCCTTTGCAAGCAAAAATAGGATTTAACAGTCAGTATGGGCAAAGCAGAGCAACTGAGGTGGTGGGAGAGCCCTGGCAAGATGGAATTCAGAGGAACTGAGGTGTTGGGAGAGCCCTGGCAAGATGGAATTGCAGCACTATCCTCCTCAGGCTTCATGCAGCTTGCCAGCAGTCACAAAGCTGATGGTAGCCAGAACTCACATCCCTGGATCCTAGCTTAGGACTTCAACCCCCAGTCCTCTTCAAGTTCTGTGAGCAATCTAGGAGTGGGGATCTCACAGGGACACAATATTCTTCATGCAGGCCAACAAGATTTCAAGGGCTATGCTGTTTGGGATGCTGAATTTAGGGGCATTGAGTGGGACAGATGCCTGAGGAGGTGGAACCTTCCCTCTCCACATCCACCCAGCAGCCTCTTGCCACCTCTCCACACTGCTCTGGGGATGTCTGTACAGGTAGCTGGTCCCTTCAGTGCATCTCCTGGAGTGCCTTGCAGCCAGGAGAAGAGAAATGCTGAAGTTTGTTTGAACAATTTCCCTCCAGAGGAGGCCACTTACCACTAATTCATTCCCAAACCTTTGTTAGCATAAAGAAGGCTGTGAGAAGCAAGCAGAGATTCCCCTGTCCCTCCCTGCTGATCAGCTGTGGTTTCTATTAAGAGTTGCCAGCACATCCTCTCCTCTCTCCCTTCCCCACCAGTCAGTTCTGCAGCAGAATCTTGTCATGCTGGGGACATTTCTATCTCTTTTCTTGGCTTGTTTTTGTGCTTTAGTCTAAAGAGGAGGAGAGAGGAAAGGGGGGAAAAAAAAGCCCAAAACAAAACAGAGCTTCCTCATTTGGAGGAAAGCAAATGGGCAGCCTGCAGCCTGCTCAGGGTTGCCTGGCAGAAGGTACAGAGCTATGGCTCAGCATTTCTCCCTGAGCTCCATCATGTCACCTCCCACCACTCAGTGGAGAGGGAAGAAGTCAGCCCCTCTGGTGCCATCAGCTACCTCTTCCCATGTGGATGAGCATCTCTAGAAACTGCCAGGTTCTCCTTTTCTCTTCCACTTCCAGATCTGTTCCTTTTGGTCTGTTACTAACTAGAAGCCTTTGAGACTCTCAATCTGTGTCCCTCCCCTTTTGTTTTCCTGTGGCTTCTGGCCGTGTAGGGGGGAAAAAAGTGTGGCTTGAGAGCTAGAATTTGGCAAATTCATGCTAACAAGATCAACTAGAAGATTCCTGCTACCCCTTTTGATGTTCTCTCCCCACAAAGTGTGAATAATAGCTAGGGAGAAAAGGCATTTTCTGTTTCATGGTTGAATTTCTCTCCCATCAATTAGTTTACATCAGGCTTTTCTGCAGAAGAATTGAGCTTTGAAATGCTTTGGCTCAAAATTAGCTGAAGTTCTGAGGAACTGAGGGCAGGAAGTTAAAAGGAAAACTACTGAGACCTTCTAGAGTGTAGTTAGTCATGGAATTGATTTCTTGCATCTCTAGAAGGCCTTGATTTTTCTTCTCCACTTTGGTCAAAGTTGATCTCTAGTCATGGCACTCTGCAGCTTGAGCTGGAAAGCCACTGGCTTGGAAGTTTTGTGGCTGAATAGTGAAGGGAGAAAGGATAATTTTTGTCCACTCAGTTCTGCTGTTGTCCCCTCTGGCTGCAGTCTCTGAAAGCTGCAGTAGTTCTGTCCTTGGCTAACTAATCCCTGAGATATTCATGGAGGTTCTGTCACTCCTTCAGCAGAAGGATTTTTGGCACATCCCCTGCAATCATTAGCTGGGACACAAGCAGTGCCCAAGCCATGACCTGGCTCTCAGTTCTCAGTCACTGAAGTAATTCCTGTGTGGAGACATTCCTGCCTCCCACTGTTTGTGCTGAAACCTCAGGATTTGGGGGAGGTTCCAAAGGCAGAGATGAGCTATCCTGTGACAGGAGCCTGTAGCATCCCTGGAGGAAGTTCTCACCCCCATACACCAGCAAGGATGTCAGGAGAACCAGCAGGAAAACATCACCTTAGCTTTTTTGGTTTTCTTTCTCATTTCTGATTCTAATTGAAACCCACAGCAACACCACAAGATGCTGCTTGCTACCTCTAGGGCCCAGGAGTTTCCAAACCAAAAGTGGTTTTCTGTATCTTACTCCATAGCTCTGTAGACCTTCAAGAGCTAAGCAATTTGTTGCTCTTATTGTCTTTATGGCTTGTATTCTTTTCCTTGTGCAAGCTCTCCTTCTCTGTACCTCACCACATTCTGCTCTCTAGTCCTGGCAGGGAGTGATCTTAGGAGAGGGATTTTAAATTAATGTTGCCATAAACCTTTCCTGGGGAAGGCAGTGTAGGGGAAACAACAAAACTATCTGATGCTGTCATTGATTTTCATTGCCTCATGAACTGCCTCAGTGCTTGTAAACCAAAGAACCAGCCACAACAGAGCAACTTCTGGCCTGGGGTGAGCTGGCAGTGCTCTGGAGCCACACTAACAGCAGTCCCTGCAGTGGCTGAGGAAATCTTCTGATGCCAAGCAGAAGAACTTCAGTTCCTAGGGAATGTGATCCCACCTGGCTACCATGGAGTCCAGAGGTGACTGAGAGGCACTAATTGCTTCTCTCAGCAGGGGAAGGTGCTGGGTTTTAGCTCTGCTTCAAGTCCAGTGTCAAGCAGAGAGCAGAGCTGCAGCTCTACAAGAGATAAGACCAGGGAAGGTTTGCTGCTGGTTGTCTTACTGGTGTTTATCTCCTTGTGCTTAAGGGATGTGTCTGCAGCCCCTTGCTGGGTGTGGGCTGTGCTGAGAACCTGGGGAGCAAGGAGGCACTTTGGGGTGTCCCCAGCACAGAAGTGTGGCTTCTAGCAGCACTTAGCACAGGAAGAACTGGCAGACAAGGGATTGCCCTCCTCAGGCCTGCTGAGATGTGGTTGAGCAGTTTGATTGTGCAAATAAACACCTCCAGCAGTCAGCACCAAGGCTAGGAGGGATTAGGGGCTTTTTAGGATGGTAAATGGCTTTTGTACTCCCTTGGGATGAACCTGGGAAGTTGGATTCCCACAGCAGGTCACAAGATTCTTAGTTCTCCTCTCTCTAGAACGGAGCCATAAATTTCCTCCTGTGCTTGCAAATCCTAGGGTGAAATAGGGAAGCACAAAGCAATGGTTATGGTGAAGGATGTAGAGCAATGTAATTAATATCCTCATCTCCCAGGCAAAATGATTCCATGTTTGGGGAGGGTTTTAGGTTTTGTTTTTTGGTTTTTTAAAGAGCATTGAGATTTATAAACTTGCAAGGCCAGGCTCTCATCTGGTGTAAGCTGCCACTGCTATTTCAGTTGAGATCAGCTGTGATTCTGGGCCATGCCTGGATTTCTGTAGCTTGCTAATAGGCTTCTGCTGACTGTTGTTTGCATTAAGGCAGAATTTCTAGCTAGGAGTCTCCATATCTTGAAAGCCATTCTTCACCTGGGGCTGTGTTGATAAAACTGATTAGCAAAAGGCAGGCAGGCAGGAAGAAATGTGTTCCTGGTGAAAAGGGCAGTACATCAAGCAGAAATTCAGGAGGAATGCTGAGTTAACAGAAAAGAGCAGGAGTTATTAACCTTTGCATGAAATCTGTACTGCACAAGGGGAGGAAATTTGCCTAAGTTGAACTTCAGCATCTCTGTGACACTGGGGAAGGCAGTGCAGCATCACTGCCAGGCTGAGTTTTACTCTTAGCTGACAGTGGCATCCAACTATTTCAGAGCACTTTTGCCTTAATGAATTTATCCAGCCAATGACACCTGGCTCTGGGCAGATCTTTAGCAGCTGGGGTGTTACAGCTGAACTTCTCTGTACAGCAAAGACTGCACTGGATGTTTCCTGTATTTAAATGGATGATGTGTCAGAGTCTGAGTTTCCTCTTGTGTATCTGCAATATTTGGAGGCATTCAAAGAGCATGTCCTTTCTGCTTTCTCAGCAGCAGCACTCAGTCCAGCTGCTAGTCCTGCATCTCACAGGATTATTAAGGTTGGAGGAGACCTCTAAGATCATTACAGAATCCCAGAATTATCAAGGTGGGAAGAAACCTCTAAGATCATCAAGTCCAACCATCAACCTAGCACCTCCATGACTTATCTTCTGTCACCAACCTGAATTGAGAGGTGCTAATGTGGTCAGACCAGGGTGTGTCTGCACCAGCAAGGGAAATAATCAGCTTTGGGAACCTCCCAACAGAAAAATTCAGTGCTGGAGTTATTCATGCCCTTCTGTCATTTTAGGAAGCAATGTATGCCTCAGTTTTGTCATGCAAATGCCATTGGCAAACCAGAACTTCATCTGCTCTTTTGAGCCATGCACAGTGAAAAGTTTGGATCCTTTGAAAAGAAATATTTTGGCTATGGAAGTGTTTAAATGACATGGCTTTGCCTTTCCAGAATATAACATTGCTTCCTTTTCTGCCTCTTCTCCTGCAAGTCCATGATTCAGTTAAAGAGAATAAAAACTCCTGCTTCTGGGAAGGAGCCTGTTTCCTGAAGCCCCTGGAAATGAAATAACAGCTTAACAGTAAGCGGTTGATTGATGTCTTGTTTGACATCTAGAAGGGAGGCAGCTACCTAGATGTGGCATGTCTGGCTAAATAATTTTTCTGTCACTTTTCAGGAAACACTGTTACCAGAGGTTACATGCTCAGTAAATGGAAGCATAATTACTCTGCATCACCATCTAGAGAGCACAGGGAGAACTAAGCCTCTATGTTCTCACCAATAAATGGTATAACATCATAATTTAGTCTGGCTTTAGTGCTGTTTAGCCTCTGAAACAGCCCTTATTTATAATATGTGCTCTATTGCCACATCTGCTTTGTCCATCTGGGGAAGAACTTTCCCTTTTCACTCCCCTTCCATATGGAGCAAGAGACATTATTGGGTTTCTCTTCTTGGTGAATGTTAGGCTGGAGATAAATAATAGGAAACTCTTTTGGTGACAACCACTCTAGAAATGAAATATTTTGGCCTGTTCCAGGGCTGGCTTTGTCCCAAAGGGAACTGGGATCTACAGCTCAGAGGTATCTGAATATTACCAGTGAGAATGCATGCTGCCTGCTTAGCCATTGTCATGCACATTGTCCTGGGGGTTTATGTGTTGCTACAGGAATTAATGAAGTAATGAGGAGTGCTAAGCTCTGTTCCATCCCTTCAGGAGATTGCCTCTGCACTTGGCTTGAGTTCCTGAGAGGATTGCTCTTTGATACTGAGGTACAGTCCTGAGGGCCAAGATTCCTCTTCAGAGAGCAAACTGCTGCCCTTCTTGCAGGTTGCCTGGGATCTTCCTGTGAATAAAGAAAGGTTTTCATCTTCTAATCAGATGCCATTTTGCAAAGGTTTCTTTCTGATTTAGCAAGTCCATTAAAAATGACATTTGTTCTGCTCTGACACTCATGAGGAGCTCCACAGAGCATAAATACTGGAAATTACTTGGAGGGGAAGAAGATATTAAAATTCCCCAGCCCATGTGTGCTTGCCTGAGAAATTCTCTTGCTTTGTGCAGGGCCAGGTTGGAGCTGAGCCACTTGATGTGTCTCTGAGGTTTTGTTCTTCTTGTGCACTGACTTGGAGCAGCTCCAGGCTGCTGCAGAGACAAAACATACAGATTTATCATGATGTGCCTCTTACATGCTTTACAGAACCATGTCTTAGATTGGAGAGCAGGAACAATTTCTTGCCTGCAAGAGTTGTCAGGCATTGGCCCAGGCTGCCCAGGGCAGTGGTGGAGTCACCATCCCTGGAGGGGGTTAAAAACCATAGAGATGTGGTGCTTAGGGCCATGGTTTAGTGGCATGGGGGTGACAGGTTGATGGTTGGACTTGATGAGCTTAGAGATCTCTTCCAGCCTTAATGATTCTGTGATTAAGGGAGAAGAAGAGGCTGGGTTTACCTGGACAGGGCACTTGGCCATTCAGAGCAGAAGGGTTAGTAAGTGCAATGAATCTTACTCAAGGCACCTTGTATAAAACAGCTTAGGTACCAACTGGTTCTTCCCATTATCTCCTATATTAACTGAATTGATTCTAGTTCTATAATAAACTCTTCCAAGATTTGCAAAATGCTTCAAGCAAATCCCTTTCATGCTTCTGTCAAGTCCAGAGCAGTTTCAGAGTGAAGAGAGAGGTTGAGCCCTAACCCCTTGCTCTTCATCTACTCCCATTTCCCAGGGAAATTAGTAGGTTCCTGGGGTTCAGCTCCTTTCTGTCTCTCTGGGCATCTTCTTGAGGAAGACTACCTGCCCTGTCATGTTTGAGTAGCAACTTGCCACTAAAATGACTGTTCCAGGAGCTCTGCCTCTTTGCTATGGAGCTAACAGCATTACAGCTGTAATCCACAGCCTGCAGACTGACAGCTTTCAGGAAGCATTTTGTCAGGTTAGCTGCAGTAGTTCTCCCTTGTCCTATTCAGGCTGTGCTAGGAAGTTCCTTGGAGTGGGAAAGAACTTTCCAACACTGCCTGGAAACATACCAAATGGTCTGGTTTTTTGGTGGTTTGTGGTGGGATATTTGGGGTTTGGGGTTTTTTCCCCCCCCCCAGATGTCATTTTTGCACTGGTTTATTTTGTGCAGTTTTTAGACAGTGTTTCCATATTCATTCTGGATTATTTCAAGCCATACCTCTCTGGGCATGCAGCACCACTCAGGAGGTACAGCTGTCACAATAGGCTTTGCCAGAAAAGGGATAGAGAGTAGGTTTCAGATAGTTAAGCTTTCAGTGAGTCCTCTGAAGTCCATTCCAACCTTGCATCTGAGCCTGAAAGGACATCCTTTTTTTTCACCCTGCAGCCACCAGCCCCATGCTGAGCCCTTGGTGCTATTTCAGGCTCTTTTTTTGTCTGCAAGTTGTACCAGCAGCTGCTTTTACTTTGCTCAACTGAAAAGCCTCCAATCAAGAAACAGCCAGTAGAAGCAGGAGAAACCTCAAGGGAAATGTCTGTAGGGTAAATTGGTTACCACTCAGAAAACTACTACACAGGATTTGATTACCTGGTAATTAGCCAGAGCAACCTGTTCTTATCTACCAGCAGAACATGTCCCCTGCTAGCCCTAGCTTTGAGTGGATATTCCATTTCCATCCAGTCCTGCATCAGGCATCAGTTTCCTGCCCCACAGTTGGCTAAGGATGCCAACTGGCAGGAGCTTGTTGCAGAAATGCTCTATTCAGCCCAAATTTTCTGCAGTCCAGCATTTCATCCTATCTCTATTTCCCTCTCTTCCCTTTTTTTCCACTCTGTACAGCTCAGGGATTAAGGTTTTCCATTGTCATGGGGGATTTAGTGTCAAATGGTTTTTGAGTGTGAAAAGAGGTGGAAGTCAGATTTGCCATGGTAGTTTCTAACTGTGAGTCTAGAGAGCTGGTCATGTTCTCTCAACTATTTAGCTATAGCCACATGTAAAAAGAAACCAAGCCCCCAACCCCACCCTAAAACCCCTAACTGATTGTATAAAGGCTTGCTGGACAGTAAAAGTATTTCCTGGGAATGGCCAAGAAAGATTATTCCTTGTGCAGAATGAAGTACTGGTCATAGCCACAGGTCATACTGGAGTGATGGGAGTCTGGCAATGAGGCTAGCACTAAGGGATGAGCATGATTTATGTGGTACTTCTGTGTTCTTCAGGAACAGATCTCTTGTCTCAGACCTTAGCAGCATCTGTGGAGGTAGGAAGCACTGGGAAAAGACAGATCAGTATGTAGGCAATGGCTTAGGTCAGAGAGACACTGGCAAATACAAAGCTGGGGGAAGCCTGGCTGTCTGGAAACAGCAACCTTGGGCTTGCTGGAAAATGACTCAACCTTTTGTGAGACATTTGCCTTGACTGGGGACCATGAAGAGCCTGCAGATTCTGGTTGAAGTGGGGTGGGGGTGAAAGTCTGAAATCTGATTGCATTTGAGATGCCTGGCAGACTCCAGGGTCTGGTAGAGCTCTCTTGGCTCTGTGACATGCCAGGAGATCGTGTGAAGGAGAAGCTGCCCTAGCCACAGAAGTGAGACTGGGTTTGAACCTACTTCCAGAGCAAGTTCTCTAACTCCACTGACCCTGCTAAGGGCTGTTGCACTTTGCAGTTCCCTCCATGGCCATGAGGAGCAGAATTATGTCATCCATTACCACCAAGGGCATGCCCATGATGGGCTACCTTACCTTAAGGGCACTGCTAGCAGAAACTTCCCTTTGCTATTCCAACTGCTTGTGTGCTGCACTTCACAGCAGCCAACAGCAGGGTGTGCCTAGGACACCTGCAGCCTTCATTTGTAGTCTTTGAAGCTTCAGATAAGCACCAAGAGCTGGATCCTTGGGCTGTGCAAATTGGCTCCATTTCACCACTGAAGTCAGTTAAAAGACTGGAGAGAAACTTCACTGATGTGCTCCCCAGGGCTGTATTAGGTGAGCATCACACAACCTCTAATGCCTTTCTCCTCCCTCTACCCTTGTAAAACAAGGGACTATGATTATCTCCAGTCCTCCTAATGGGAAGCTGAAGTGCCAGGCTGGGTTCAGGCAGCTTCTGCTCTAAGTCTCAGCAGACACTGTCCACAGCCTGAGGCACAGAAATCTCTCTGCAAATGTTGTCTGGCTCTGCTCCTCAAAGACATTTAGGTGCCTAATTTCTACTGAGGCATTTAGAAGCTTAATGCTGCTAAAGAGGTGGCTCAGAGCTGCTAGCTGAAATATCTCATTGGGTTCTGGATCACAGCAGGGAGCTGAGCCTGGAGGTGAGGTTTAGCAGCCTAAAAACAACCCTCTCTTTCTCGTTTCCCTCAGCCAAATGACCAGCTTCTAGACTGCTTCTGGTGGTAGTGGTGACTTCCAGTTGTTCAGAAAGGTCCAGAAGCTGAAGGCAAACCCAGCCCAGACAGGCCACCAGCATTCCCACAGCAAAGGCTTCCCCTCTCCTGCTCAGACTGAAACTGTTGCCACAGCTAAGCAACAGAAACAAGTAGATTGAAAAGCAAAAGCTGTGTGATGCTTGCTATCTTGTAATGTGTTAACAAGCCCCAAATTTACACTGTCAATAAGAAACCCCAAGAAGAGTGGAAGTAATTCTAACCAGAGAAGTGTCTGCCATCCTGCTGCTCTGGCTTTCACTTCTAATTTTGGCAAACAAAGTAAACATGGAAAGCACAATGTTAGTGCAAATTGCTGGAGTGGAAAACATGGACTTATTTTGAGCCTCCTTGGAATTTGCATTTTAAGCTGTGATTGCACAACAAAAGGAGAATGTTTTATTGAGGTCAAGGCTGAAAAGGAATTGCTGTTTGCCCACAGACTAACTGGCATGCTTCTCTCCTCATCTCCTCTCAGGTTGGATTGGAATTGATCTGCCACTTGAGTGTTCAAATCCCTTGGGTTGCCTAAGAAACCATACCCTAAGCTTACAATGTGAGTTGTCTGAGCTCTGCTCCAGAGCTGCAGATCCCTGGTGGGATGCTGTGGGTGGTGTCCAGTGTCCCCCCACTGAGAGGGACCCAGGCTGGAAGGCACCACTGGACATCAGCCTAGTCCAATCCCCATCCTTACTTCACATACTTTGAGCAAAGCATTCGGTTGTTCTCTGAGGGATTTGGGTTTTCTCCTCTATTGCTTCTACCATTGTGAAGGAATTCATGGGAGGGTTTACAGGTTAGGAAACTGCTGCACTTTATTGGCACTGCAGGAACACAGTGTGTGTTAGAGGCACTCTCTGATTCCTGCAATCATCCCTGGAAGCAATTGGAAAGGGAGGGAAACTGGAGGAGGTCTAGAGGGACCATCCAGTTTGCAGTGCCACAGATGAAACATTATAAAGAATGCCTGCCACTTGAGAGAATTTACTATCAGGGAGCTGTCAGTCAGTGGCAGGAAAGTAAAGGGGAGAGGGAAGAAGAAACAATTTAAAAAGAAAATTAGAGAAAAAAAAAGGCAGAGCAGAAGTCATTTTATCAAACCCTCATTTGAGGTAATGTTTGCTAAATTGCTTTTCCTGTTAAGCTTGAAGGAAAAACATTGGTTCTTTTTTTCTTGCCTTGGATTCTCTGCTCTGGAGAGTGTTACTGCTTCTAGGTAAGGAGAGAGAGATGTTTGGGATCCTAAAGGCAGGGATTTTGTTATCCTCGTGGTCAAATAGGACTGCCCCTGAGTGAACAAACTCCTGGGGAGTTCAGTGGCTGGAAGGGGAGATAAATATTCAGATTTTTCCCTTCAACACCCAAGTCTGTGAACAGGGATGACATCTGTGTGCTGCCTGCACTTGCAGCTCTTCCATGTATTAATGTAAACAGAAAAAGGGCTTGGACCTGGGAGGGAGCTGACCTCACCCCCTGCCCTTCCTCTTTCTCAGGGCTTATTCCAAGCACTGATATGGCTTGGTTTGAGTGTCAGCAGTGCAATAATATTCTTAAATATCAATCACCACAGGTGCCTGGGAAATAGAAAGAGGGAAGGCAGCAGAGTAAAAGAAAAATGCAAACAAAGTTAGCATGTATTCTGGCTTGTCTAAGGTTATCAGGTCTAACCTCCAGTGTTGTCCTGCATGCTAGCTTCATGCAAATCTTAACCTACTTTCCACTGCTTTCAAGCCTTCCTGCCTTCACTAGGAAATTCTGGGGTGGGTTTGTGTTTGCTGCTGCACTTTAATTAAGTTTTTTGACTTGTGCCTCCTGCCTGCCCTTTGGGGAGGCAGAGCAGGAGCAGGCTTTGTAATTGCCTTTCACAGAGTGTCCTGTTGGTAACTGCTTATTGAAAACCAGGAGGCAAAACCTCCTTTCTTGTGTTTTCCCCCTTTATTTTTGGCAGAACACTGATCCATGTTGCCTTATGTAAATTTTCTCCATTTCCACTTGTTTTTTGGTTGGTTGTTGGGTTTTTTTTTCCCCTTTAGAATGCAGCAGTTCAACTCCTAGGGCCCTTGCAGTTTGCAGGTGTTACAAGTGTTGATCCCTGCAGCTTGGATCTGGGTTCTTGACTCCAAGGTCTTGGAGCAGATCTCAACAGACAATCATCACTGGGTTAAGGCATGTCCTTAGGGCCATCAATTGAGCCTTACTGGAAACATTGCAGCCAGGTCATGTAATGTTGGATATAGATACAGTTAGAGGCTCCAGCAACCTGTATTTATTATCTGAATGACACAGAGGATTCTAATTAAATGGGGCTTAGGACAGGGAGGTTTCCCACAGCTTTTCATTTGGGTTATAAACATTTTATAGAGAAGGAACTGTCTCAGGCACAGTTTTCTTTCCTCATTGGTCCACTCTAGCAATATCACTGGGGTTCCCTAAAGCTAGAGGTAAAAAGCAACAGCCTTCAGACTGCACTAAGTGATGGCAGAGAAACTTACTGGCATAGGCAGGAGCTGGTGAAAGCCATAGTGGAGACATAAATGACTACTTTAGTTCTAGATGTATTGGATATGTCTTATGATTTGGCCCTGTTTGCATATTGGTTACAAATCCTGCACAAGTGAGGTTGTAGAAAGCCCAGGTCTGTGGTGGATGTTTCCTGTGCTGCTGCAGCCTTCTCTGCCCAGGACTCTCCTTCCAGGTACACCAGGAAGGTTTAGCTCTGCTCTGTGTGCAGACAAGCAGGAGAGCAGCTCAGCTCTTAGAAACCAGCCTTGCTGTTTGCATGATGCTCTCCTTCCCCCAAAACCACAGAGAATGTGGAACTAAACTCAAGACTTGGATTGCTCAGCTGCTGTGAGGGGAGAGAGGCAGAGGAGGGATCAGAGTAGCTGCAGGTGGCACAGAAAGGGAAGGAACTTTCCTGCCTTTATTTTTTTTTATGTTCTTTCCTAAAATGCTTGCAATGTTCTCAGGATCTCTGGACAGTCACTGACTAGTTGAAGGGTTTATCCTTGCCTTCAAGGCCTTGTACAGCTTATCTCCTGTCAACCCTTGCTCTCTCATCTTTCCCTAGCCTGCACAACTAACTCTTCTCTCTGATTCTTTTTCCATGCCTCCATCTAAATGATTTTCCTGGGGAAGTCCTCAGACTGTCTCTGCCACCTTTCTGCCTTTTGATAAACAACTTCTCCTTCTAATTGTTTTCCAGGAGGTGATGGGACCCTCCTGAAGACAGAGAAAGCTGAGTAAAAGACATCCCACAAAGGAAAAGGAGCTGGAAACACAATGCTTAACAAAGAGGTACTCAGCACTACTCTGTCATGGGGCTGCTTTTTCTCCATGGCTGTAGATGGTGTCTGCTTTACAGCTGTGGTAAAACCTACCTGGAGTTTTCACAGGCTGCTGGTTGCCTTTGCTTTATTCAGGTTGCCAGGCACAGAATTTCTCCTCAGACAAGTTTCATCTGTAAAGCTCCAGGCACTGTGGGAATGGACAAGAGACCAAACTCCTCCACTTCTGCATTCTGGAACATCAGTGGCAACAGTGAGGTCAGTTTTTCACCTTGCTATATTTACCAGGGGGATTTGGGGGATGATGGAGATCTGGAGGTTGGGGGTTTTTTTCTGATAAATCCCTGAAAAATGCAATAAAGCACAAAGTGTGTGGAAGAGAAGGTGCACTGAGGTGATGCCTAGTCCATGTTCTCTTAGGGCAAGCTTGGGGAAGCATAAAGAAAAGGTTGAAACAAAAAGTTGTGATTGCTTTTGCCAAGCTCTGGAAAGCTTCAGTTCCATGTGGGAGATGGTGAGGAGCTCAGATCAGTTCTTTTTGTTTATTCCAATCAAATGCATTCTGGCTCCTGATTTTCTAGCACACTATGAAAAGTCTCTGATGAGTCAGGTTTTATCTAATTGCTTTTCCATAAGGCTTTTACCTGATAATTCAGGTATTATTACAGCTCCTGTAACCTGATAATACTCCTCCACTGAAATGTGCCTGTAGTTATTGTTCCTTGTGCTCTGGGAAGAGCTGAAGGCTCAGGGTGAGACTGGCTCCTCACTAATGACTACTGCTAGAGGCAGACCATGGGGGACAGGCAGAAACCCTGGGCAAGAGAAGGGAGGTTGAGGGAAGGGTCTTCAGGAGGAAGAACATCAGGGTCTCTTACAAGACCACTCTAAAACACAAGGAGAGCCTGAGAGAGGAGCCTGCTTCCTGCTGCCACCCTAAAAGTGACAGCCAGTGTTTCACCCTGACTGCACACTAAGTGCCTTTGGGTTTGGGTTTTTTCTTTCAGTCTCTTTTATATGTGACTTTGTCCTGGGCTTTCCACAACCTGGTGAGGAGAGAATCTCTCCTCAGGTTGCTGTGTGGTTAAAGGTGGCTTTCTGAAAGATACATCCAGGCCCTGGCAGCTCATTAAATGGAAAGAATCTGAGGTATCCTTCAGTAGCCATGGTCAGAGGTTTGTGAGGGAAAGACAAAGCCACACCTGGACTGCTCTGTTGATGGTGATTGTCCTGCTATGAGCAATAGCATGGGTTAGGTGATACCTGAAGGTCCTCTCCAACCATGGCTCTGTCAAATGCAGCAGTGGTTGTATTTAGCAGAAGTCCAAAATGGCAGTGGTAGACAAAGTCATTCTTAGGTTATTTTTGTTTCCTTCCCATCTTGCTGCTTGGGAGTGGCTCAGGAAGCTGCTTTCCCTGGAGGTGCTCAGGCACTGTGTGCAGAGACTGGCCAAGACTCCTGCAGAACCAAAGAGGTCAAACCATGTAGAGCCCTCCCCAAAAAGGGGCAGTGCAAATCTCCATCCAGATCCTGATAATGCCAATAAAATCCCTTCCTCTCAGCTCCAGCACAGCAGCTGACAGGCACCATGGGCACCTGCAGTGGTGCAAGGAGGAGAGATGGGCCCTCAGGGAGCTCCTCTGGGGATACAGTTGCTCTCTACTCAGTTGCCCACCACAGATTTCTCTGAAGCCCATGGCTTAGCAGTGATTTCCACTTGCTCTTCCATTCTAACAGCCAGTGTCTCTTTGTTCATGTCTCCATGTCAATTCTCTGCAGGAAGTGGTTAATCACTTCCCACTTTCTCTGGAAGATGGAGAGGGTTTGATCTCACTCTTTGCCTTCCTGCTGAGCTGCCATCCAGAAAACTATTAGAGCAAAATAGGAATGCTCCAGGGAAGCTTCCTTACCCCCATGTAAGATGAATCAGCTTCTCTGGGAGCCTGGCTGAGGCTAGCTGGAAGACAACCCTCAGCTTAAAAATGCCACCAGCAGAGGAGGGATGCTCTCAGGAGAACTGGTGCTTGAAAGGTCACCTTTGTCAGCTGAGGACACAAGGCCAGGCAGAGAGGGAGCAAGTCCTTATGCAGATGTCTGCAAGGCCAAATTCTGAAGGAGTGCACCCTGGCAGTCACCACTAACTGAATGCAAACTGCTCTAGATTCATCTAAGTACCTGGAGCTAAGTTAGCCTGTACCAGGCAGTGCTTTAGCCCCACCTGATGCTGAACAAACCATAGGTGGGGAGTGAAGGAGCTCCTGAAACATTAAAAGAGGATTTCTATTTTGGCAAAGTTTTTAAGCCTTCTGTAGAATTTTACAGCTGAGAATGTCCTGAGCTGGGAGGTTTGTCTGGAGCAATCCTGAGAGGTGATTTAAGGGTTATTTTCCCCCCTCTCTCAAGGGTAGCCTCTCTAACTGGTAGCCTCTGCTCACCCACGAGGATGATGTTGTTAGAAGGTGAAACATCAAAGCCTGGGTGCCTTTTCCTTCACCTCTTCTCCATCTCCTTCAGCCTGGCAGCAAAGCTCAGAGAGAAGCATGGGGGAGAGGGATGGAGGTGGAAGAGTGCCATGGGTTAGTGGCATGGGGGTGATAGGTTGATGGTTGGACTTGGTGATCTTGGAGATCTCTTCCAACCTTAGGAATGCTGTGATTCTGTCAGGTGGTTGAGTCCTTCCATGTGGAGGAGGTGGATGTGTGTGGGAAGGGGAGGGAGAAGAAAGTGAGGGCAGCCCTAAGGCAGGCAGGAGGGAATGGATCTGTTGTCAGGCACTGGACACATTTAGATAAAACTAATGTGACTGCT
Source organism: Galbula dea (assembly GCA_013399015.1). Taxonomy (NCBI): domain Eukaryota; kingdom Metazoa; phylum Chordata; class Aves; order Piciformes; family Galbulidae; genus Galbula; species Galbula dea. The sequence continues at coordinate 2,587,691 of VWZX01000495.1, forward strand.
ACAGGTTTCTGGACAAGAACTGCTCTGGCCAGATTTAATAAGAAAAGCAATAGGTAGTGTGAAGCTAATAACATTTCAGCCTTTGAAAGAGACACCCAACCTCTGTTGGCCTGAAGGAGAAATGTGTAAAACTATTTCAGCTGTCTGCAGCCTTGTACATGCTGCTCTGCTCTGACAGGCACAGTTATTTACTGTTGGGCTTCCACCTGCACCTAGAGGCTTCCACTGATATCTGGGCCCTTCTCAGGAGTGCTGGCATGGAAAAAAGTTATGGTCTGCCCACCAAAAAGGGCTGGCAGTACCTGAGGAGGTGGTCAGGGAACTGAGACCTGGTGCAGTTTGGTTCTCACCAGCAGCCTCTGCTGCTGCCACAGAGGAGGCTTGAGCTGTCCCAAGCCTGGAACGTGGTCCCTGCCCACAGTGCCTGAGCAGAGAGATGCTCCCTGGGGTGGGCTTCTGCTCCTCCCTGGGGTGGGCTTCTGCTCCTCCCTGAGGTGGGCTGCTTCTCCTCCATGGGGTGGGCTTCTGCTCCTCCCTGGGGTTGACTTCTGCTCCTTCCTAAGGGAGACCTCTGCTCCTCCCTGGGGTGGATTTCTGCTCCTCCCTGGGGGGACTTCTGGCATGCAATGTTTCAGTGCTCACAAGGGGAGGTGGACCCAGGTCTGCAGCTCAGCTCTTGCTGTGCACACAGAGGAAACTCTGAGTAGTCTATTGCCACCACAAGGGTCAGTGGTGGGGATGGAAGGGATATGTATTACAGAGCAAAAAGCTGTGACCAGTTGTTAGCCTGAGGCCTCAGATGTGAGCACTAAGTGCAGAGATCTTGAACGGCTACTGAGTGCCATGCTTCTGAGAAATGGCAGCAGAACACTCCTGTGTGATGGCAGAGATTTGTCCAGACCCTTCCATTTGTCTCAGAAATCAAATGCAAAGCTGCCCAAACCCCTGCCTCTGTGCATGTAACCCTGACAGCTTCCCAAAGTGGATTTTTCTCCTTTGTACCCTCCTTCCACTGTGTCCTCTGTAATATTCACCCCCAAAATGTCAGGTTTCTCCCTGCTACCCAGTAAAGATTTAGCAGCATAAGGCTGGAGGGGAGCCCCCCTGTTCCTGAGGCTTTAACAAATGACAGTACAGAACATTAGCTGCTATGTCATGAAGTATTACCATAATTAATTACAACTAAACTGCAGTTGTCAAATGAACAAAGTACATTTCATGATGCATTATCCCTTCTCTTTTATTGTTTGTCCTCTTGCTTGTTAAGCTAAAAATAGCCATTTGCAGTTGGGCTTCTGGTTATTAGAGGGAGAAGGTCCCCAGCAGTCATGGAGCTGTAAGGAGACCTGTGTGTGTGCATCTAAAATGAATGTACTAATAAATATGAGTTTACTAATGAAAAAAGAGCAATGATAGCAACACTGAGGTCAGGGTGACCTTTCCTCTTTGGTCTTTGTGCAATACTGGAGAACAAGAGAGTGTTAAACTGTTAGCAAGACAGAGCTGTACTATTTTATGTCCATTTGTCATCAGAGGTAAAAGAAAGATGAGGACAAATTGTGTGAATAGCATGTAAAGAAAAGCAGCAATAAAAGAGGTTCCTGAGGGGATGGGAGAGACCTTCCTCTAGATCAAGGAGACAAAATCTTTGCAGGTGATCTGTAGAATCACCCCTAAGCCTTCCAGGCATGATCTTCAGCTTCCAAATATTGGCAATGCTTAACTGGAGAGACTGATTCATCTGATTCCCCCCAGTTAGAGCTCATCCAGCAATTGTAAATAGCTGAGGAAAAAAGTTATGCCTTGTTTTAGTCAATTTAGTGGAAATCATCAGGCAGCTAAGTCCCTTTCCATGGGTGTGATGGAGTTAATCTTGTTAGAAATGGCCTCATTATCTTGGAAAGCCAAAACTGATTGTCTGAGCACCAACCTGTCAGAGCAGGAGGTTGTTTAGCAGAGAAAACTCCAAGCTAGATGCATGAAAACCTTATTTTTGAGGGTATGTGCTCAAGTGAAGGTACCCAGAGCTAGCAGGCATGGACCAAGAGTGGCTGTGCTTGCAGAATGGTTGCCTAAGGTTATGAAGCTGTGCCACAGTACACACTGGGCTAGAAATGGGGCAGAACAAAATGATTAAATGGTCTGGGGACTTGAAGATCTCTCTTATGGGAAGAGGCTGAGAGCTGGTCAGCCTGGAGAGGAGAAGACTGAGGGGGGATCTTGTCAATGCTTATCAGTACTTCATGGCAGGAGGATGGGGCCAGGCTTGGTTCAGTGGTGCCCAGGGACAGGACAAGAGGGAACAGGCACAGACTGGAACAGAACAAGTTCCATCTAAACTGAGGAGGAACTTCTTGACTTTGAGGCTGGTAGAGCCCTGGCCCAGGCTGCCCAGAGAGGTGCTGGAGTCTCCATCTCTGGAGACATCCCAAACCCTCCAGGACACCATCCTGTGCAACGTGCTGTAGGTGACCCTGCTGTGCCAGGGGGGCTGGACTAGATGATTTCCAGAGGTCCCTTCCAACCCCTAACACTCTGGAATGCTGTGAAAAAGAAGTGAACTACCTAATGCTATTTTTATTTCCAGATCAGTAAATATCCTCAGCTGAGCAAAGTCTCTCTCTGACCTCAGACACTGGTACAGCCTCCCTGGCAGGTCCAGAGATGAGCCAGATATCAATGGCTGATGCCTCCCCCTGCCTGAAGAAGGAACTAGGAGACTTTGGCTAATTCTCTGTTGCTTAATGTCACTAGGTGGGCACTGGAATATTCTGCCAGGCAGATGCTCCTGTCAGTTGTGTTTCCTTGCCAAGAAGCATGTTAGCTCTGGGAGTCCTCAGGGGTGCATTTACCAGAGAGAATTAACTGAATTAACAGCCTTTTGTAGGCATGCTGGGGGTTCACATGTGCTCTGAAACAAGATGCTGGGTTTCAGCAGCCATTGGTAAACAAGATGCAGGCTAAAACTCCTGGCTACCTCTTTCCTCTTTCACTAGGATTGATCAGAAACCAGTCAGATTGTGCCAGTTTTATCCTGTGCAAGAACCTCTTTCTTTCCTCTCTGCTTTTGTGGTTGTGCTCTCTGCTAGGTGGAGAAAATGTTTTTCCTGTGCATACCAAAGACTAAGATCTTTAACCACTCCCTCCCAGCATGATTACACACTGATTGTTCATAATATGGCATATAATAGAATTAAGCCTCATTAAAATAATCTCTTCTCCCATGAGCCAGACTTGTTCAGCCTCCTACTGTCTCCCCAATTTGCCCCTTGTTCTAATTAAAGCAAGCTACCATTTGTATCTGTTCCCTCCTCCTTGGAAGACAGGGAGGAGGAAGATGGGAAGGAGCAGTTGCTGACAAGATCACTTGCTACTGGAAATAGGAAACTAGTGCTAATTACTTGAATATCTTCTTGTTTTAGCAATGCCAGCCCTGGTGGGTGATGATTATCCATGGTTTTCCACAGCACTGCACTCAGGACCATGGACCATAGCTTTGGGGCATAGCAACACCTTCAGCAGAGAGGTCTGTGAGCTCCTAGAAGCTATTTCCTTTTCTCTTCAGCTGAAGGTAGAAGAAAGGGAGTTGGGCTGCATGTCAGTGAACTCCATGCTGGGAGATGTTTCAGCAGTTGCTGCTGGGCTAGAGAAAACTGTGGCTTTCATTCCCAGAGGAGGTGTGAAGGGTGCAGATGAGCAAAACAAGATAGAATGAAAGAAGGAGTTGGGGAACACTGTCAGAGACACAAGGGAGAATGTGAAGCAAACTTTGGCATTGGGGTTGTGGGGAGCTACCTGTGTGCATCATCAGGGCAGGTTTAATTCACCTTCATTCCTCTGAATGAGCAAAGCTGGGGGAGAGGGAGAGGGAAAGGAAATAATATTGCCTTTTGCTTGTTACCATAATTATCCATGAAGAAATATGCTTATCTCATGGTGTGGACTTGACTCTCTCATTCTCCTACCACTTCTATTTTGGGCTGCCTGTGCTCAGGCTCCCAGCCTGAACAAGAGGATTATGATATTATTCAGAGAACAGCAGCAGCTGACTGGGACTTGGTAGTTTTTAACCATTAACCAGCTCCAGTGGGGAGCCATAAGAACCTGCTGGTCTTAGCTGGCTAACCCAAAAAGGGTCCTAGACAGGACCAAGTCAGCATGTATACTAGGACTGACTCCAAATCATAGGAGAGCCAGGGTTTGAACTCTGGCTCTATATTGGAAGGTACCAGCATGATCTTGGGGTTTGGGGGGGTTTTGTTTGTTTGTTTGGGCTTTTTTGAGGTGTTACTTATCTCCCCAGCATAGCAAATCATGATAGGAGAGACAGGTGCATCTCTCCAGACCTTGTCCTGAGGTTCTGGCTTGGTTTGTTTCCATAATTGCCTTCCTCTTTCTCCTGTCTAGCATCTTTTCCAGAGGGACCTCAGGGTTCAGCTGCTGTTTCCTGTTCCTCCTGGGTTATTAATGGGTTACAGGAGTCCCAGGAGCTCCTTAAGGCAAACAGGGCCTGCTGGCACTGGGGACTTGAGGGAACTCCTACCAAAAGATGATCCTCAAGACTTCAGTGGCTAAGCAGAAGACCCTGAGGGGCCAGATCTTACCTGCTCTACTCCCTTCATTCTCCAGCTGCATAGTGGGGTGAAACCTCCATTGATTAGGGAATGTGTGGCAGGCTTTGAACTTCAGTATCCCAGCTTGGTCTGGTTAATACCCAACCAGACCCAAGTTTCAGCACTGTTTCTCAGCCAGGTATTCCAGTACACTGCCTCATTAAGGACACCAGGAATCTGTCTCAGTACCCTGCCAGCATCAAGTCCACTCCCATCCTACCCTGTGCACCCCCTGAGAAGCAGCAGAGAGAACTGCTAGGGCTGCTTCCTCATGCCTGCATGGGGCTTGCTGATTATACTAAATTCCCCATCATCTTCTCTGCCCATCTTACATATCAAAGGGCCCAAAATGCAGGACTGACTGCTGCCTCAAAATGAGAGCCACAGGAAAACTCCTGATGTGGGATCCATTCCTTTGGCATTAGTGAGGTTTCTGTATTGCCTCCCAGCTGGGTGACTCTGCCTCTGTGATAGAAATAATCTGCCACAATGAAACATGAAAGGAAGCCAGATTTGCTGGGAAAAGGTGTAGGCTGCAAACTGCATTGAAGCTTAATGGACAGGAATAATCAGGGAAAGGTAAGAAGGAGCTTTGTGGTTGATGGGCAGGATGGGAGATCAGGACTCCTGAGCTCTCTCCCCAGCTCTGGCAGGCAGTGAGGTGCAGAGGCAGGGCAATAGTCTAAATGTTTTGGACTCTCACTTCCACTTTCTGCATGATTTTAATAAGTATGAGCTCTCTCTAAAGCAGAAACTGTTGCAGAACTTGAGAGCTGTGGTTTATGAAAGCCAGCAAAATTGCCATTCACATGGAGCAGTAAATTCAGAACATCATTTCTAGGTCTCCTTTAGAGGTTCTGGCTGAACTGCTTTTGAAGTCCAGATAGCATGGTGGCTAAACACACACACTCACACCCACACATCCCAGAAGTAATCCTCACCTTTGAGATTTTCCCCTAAAGTTTACAGAATCAGACAATGGCCTGAGCTGGAAGGGACCCACCAGGATCATCCAGTCCAACTCCTCTCCATGCACAGGACAGCCCCAAAGTCACCCCATGGGGCTAAGGGCATTGTCCAGATGCTGCTGGAATTCTCTGAGAGTTGGTGCCATGGCTGCATCCCTGGGGAGCCTGTTCCAATGCTCCACCACCCTCTGGGTGAGGAACCTTTGCCTAAGATCTACCCTGCCCCTCCCCTGGCACAGCTTCATGCCATTGCCCTGGGTCCTGTCACTGGTCAGCAGAGAGCAGAGATCAGCTCCTGCCTCTCCTTCAGCTCTGCTGAGGAATTTCTAGACTGCCATGAGGTCTCTCCTCAGTCTCCTCCAGGCTGAACAGACCAAGTAGTCACCAAGTTAGTCACTGAGCTGGAAATGCACAGGAACATAACTGAAGCAAGATTTTGGTCCTTCAAGGGCTAGGAGAGCCACAAGCTTGCTGTTATTCAGGGTGACTGTTGCGTTCTCAGCATCTCTGTCAACTCACCAAGCCCAGATGTAGCCCAGCTGAGAATCTGATCTCCCTTTCCTTAGGCTTCTCCCCAAGAGCCTGAAAGGTGCAGAGCAGTTAGACCTTCCTCTGGTAATATCTGCAGCTGTTAGCTGGGAAAATATGGGCCTGGAAGCAGTTGAGGATGGGTTTGTTATTCTCTGGGTGACTTCTCTCCACTTCCCTTGCCATGCTGCCAGAAGGCTTGATGAAAGAGTAGGAAATTCAGCTGGGCTTTGCCTGCCACAAGGATTCATTTATGTTCATAAAAGAGTCAAGTTTTCATCTACAAACCATCAATATTTCAGGGCAATGGCAAAGCCCAGGGTGGGAGAGGAGAGAGCTCCCTGAGCCTCACAGCTCTTTCCATAGTTAAGAGTTCACCACAGAAAATTTGATGCTTAATAAATTGGAGCCCTCTCTGCTTTAAATCATTTTTACTGCAATTGCAGGAGAAAATATAATTATTACAAACTGGTCATTTGTTACTGAGCAATCTCATTAAATTGACTTGATGCTGGAAGGGGGCTGGGGGGGATGGGAGGCAAAGACCTGACAGGGGTGGGAGAGAAGTCTCAATTACAGATGGGTTATTGCTTGTGATTGAATAGAGAAAATAATCAGCTCATCTTTTCTAGAGGGGCAGATGGGAGCTACAGGGACCTCTTTGTCTTCCTTGACCTGCTGGGGGTGCAGGGAGTAGCTGGAACCACTGGAGGACTTGTAGAACATCTAGCTGAAGTCATAGCTCAGGGCTGCTTTTGTCCCCTGGCAGGCATGCTGGGCCAGGTACTTGATGCACTGTTGTCTTTAGTTCACACAGAGCTGATCCCACAGCTCTTGTACACCAACCTGCTTTGCAGCTGAACAGGAGAGGTTCTTGGAGAGCCAGATCCAAGCTAGCTTTGGGTCAGGTGGCTCAGACATTGCCTGCAGTCTCCAGGCTTGAGGAGAAGCTGGGAAGCAGTTGTCCTGCTTGCTTGTGCTGAGCTCCTTGGTGACATGGAACTTGTGAAACCTCAGCTGCTCTCTAATCCCAGCCACACTCACAGCTCTGCTTGTCTGTAGATTCACCAGAGAGCCAAGATGGCAACACTCTTAGATTTGGGGTTGGTTTAAGCTGGAGCCCCTCAGCAGAAAGCCAATGCCATGTAAATTAAAGCTTCACTATCACTTCTGAGAAGAGATCTGCAAGCACAGTGTGCCAAAAAAAAAAGCACAAGGGGAAATGATTGCTGCTAAAGGGATGGGATTCTTTTTTAATGTTCTTTCCAGGGAGAAGAATATTGTGTGTTTTGACATCAAAATGGAGCAATTGTTTTTGTGCAATGATTTTCCTCTAGTTTTAGACCTTTTTAGTGATTTCTCCTCTTGAGTCCTTTAAAAAAAAACCCCAAATTGCTGAAATGTGACAAATTGCTAGAGCAGAATGATGTCATTGTGTGGGGTGTGCTCCTGAGAGAGAACAGAAGAGACCAAGAGTCTGTGCTAGGACTTGGAGGAGATGATTCCTGGACATCTCAGCATGAAGAACAATACCTAACACTCTGCAGCCTCTCTCCTCCAAGGAGACTGTCACAGTTTTTTGCAGTCCTGGCTAAAGAAGGTTATTCAAACATTCTAATATTTAATGGTTTAATTTAATTTCTTTTGTCCAGTTACCAACACATGCTGAGGATTGTGGGCAACAAAGTCCCCATCTAAAATGAATAGCAGCTGAAGCACTTCTGCAGCCCCAAGGGAGACATCAGCTCTCATTCAGGGGTTGACAAGACATTTTGCTTTTATTATAGAAAGCAAGAAAAGAAAAAAACTTAGAGAAAAAGAAATCAAAAGTAATTATAATGATAAAAATAATGGCTTGGAAATTCTGATTTTTGGGTTTTTTACAGCTGCTTTTGTTGACTGAAACTCTTCCCTTAACTCACTCTGATTTTTCTGTTACTTCATGTTGCTTTCAAACTTCCTTTTCAGCTTCTGGCTATGTTTCACAGGGCAACTAAAATGCCACCCAGCTTTGGGATTGAACTTTTTGCCCTATTTTACATCTGGACTCACTGAAATAGAGAAGGGATTTGCCCAATATCACCCACAAAGGAGCATGGGGAAGTAGGAAGAAAAAAAACCTCAACCAACCACACCTTAAACTTTTGGATTTTGGTCAAAAGTGGAAAAGATTTTTGTATCTCAAGGGTTTGCATCAGCCTAGGGACATGTGCAGTGCTGCTGGAAGTTGGGTGAGAGATGGTTCTGCCTGTGTGAGATGCTCTTGCCAGTCAAGAGGTGGTGATGAGCAGTGAGGTTTGGATGGGCTGCACTTTTCTAGTGGTGGCCTTTGTTGTGCTGCTAAGAGACCTTTCAGCCACATGAAAAGATTCCTCTTTCTGAGTCCTTTCAGCAACATTGCAATTCCTTTCCTGGAGGCCAGAGAAAGCTGCTTCCCAAAGCACTTAGGGCTGGAGTGAGCCAGGTCTTTAACTACACTGCTAAACCTTGCAAACCTCCTTCCACCAAAATGAACAGCTTCCAGCCCTGGCCTGGCCTCATGCCTGTGGGTAGCTTGCAGGATCCTGCTGGATTTCATGCAGGACTCAGCACAGGGCAATCTGTTGAACCAGAGAGGATCTGAATTGCTTCCAATCAGCAGCATGTGGGCTGGGAAAGCAGCTCCTGAAGTGTTTTAGTGAGACATTCAGGCCATGAAACCCAGGTAGATGCTTGAGGGGAATCTTGGAGGCTCTCCATAGCACTAAGAGAAGAGGAGGATAAGGCAAGAAGGTTGCAGTCCTTGCTTCACTGAATGGTAGAAGAAAAAAGCAAAATAGGTTTAACCTTGTAATTATGAAATTAATCCACCAAGAAAGAAAAAACAAATCTTTCTTGCAGAAGCAAAGTCTGGAGAGCATCAGCATTCCCAGCAGTCCATGCATAGCTGGACACAAGGTGAGAGGGAATGGCATGAAGCTGTGCCAGGGGAGGGGCAGGGGAGATCTTAGGCAAAGGTTCTTCCCCCAGAGAGTGGTGGAGCATTGAAACAGGTTCCCCAGGGATGCAGCCATGGCACCAACTCTCCTGGAATTCCAGCAGCACCTAGCCAATGCTCTTAGCCACATGGGGTGACTTTGGGGCTGTTCTGTGCATGGAGAGGAGTTGGACTCCATGCTCCTGGTGGGTCCCTTCCAGCTCAGGACATTCTGTGACTCACCTGGATGGCAGAGTTCCTACAGACTAACAGTGCAAGATACCAAAACCAGAAATACAAAAGGTCCCAGCTGCCCCCCAACACAATTGTCATGCATTTTGTGTTGCCTGCAGCAGCACTGGTGCCACCAGCACCCTAGCAGGGGGCTGTGTGTCAGAGCAGTCATGTTTGTGTGCTCTGCTGCACGTACTGCTGATGTTCCAGTTTCATCTCAGCTGTGACAATCCTATCTGATCATTAATAATACAATAATGAAATAGTGACTGGAGAGACACTTGGATAATCATCTGAGCAAAGGCTCATTAGTGCTGCAGAACAATCACTGCCTTGTAATAACAGATCCCAGGAAATTTCAATTAAAGCTGGAACTCTGTTGCAATTTCAGCTGATTTCCAGCCAGCTAGTGGATGGTGGAATTGCAATCAGCCAGCACAGCACAAGTTCCTCTGACTCCAACCTTCCCATGGGGTGGGAGGTGGGCTGCCTGTCTGCAGTTTGTTTCTTCTTACTGAAGTGGATGTTGTTCCCTGCAATATCATATCCTCTTCTGCTGCCGTGCTGCTCTGACTAAATTGGGATGTGTTGCACTTCCAACACACTGATGTTCTGTAAAGCTATCTTTCTAAAGGTCTTTTGTCTTCATGGAGCATGCTGCCACCATTGGGCACTGCCTGCCACAATGTCACTGTGCTCTGGGAGAAAATGAGCCTGAAGAGAAGCACAGAAGAAACATTGACTGTCTGACCCAGGGGCTGTGAGACCATGATTCACACTTCAATTGGTAGCTGGAGGAGATGCACAGCAGCCTTGAGGAGGAGGAGAAATCTCAGAAGTCATAAATATCTAGTTTTCCCTGCAGAGCTGATCATTTTATGCAAACAAAAGGTGCTCTCTTGCTAGAGGTCTGCTTAGCAGTCGTCTGTGGAGGCATCTACTGTGAGCATTTGGAATAGAAAGTGGCTTTTGTGTTAATGGTTCATCAAAACCTTACTTTTAAACTTGCATTTTCTTGTAAAGAGAAAGATCTTAGCAGCTCAGAACAACAGGTCCATGTGCATGCAGCAGACAGCAAAATTTAACTGAAACCTTCTGCACTTTGGGTTTTATCTGGAGATGCATAAAACTCAGTCTCTTGGCATTATTGCTCCCTGCTGTCCATTAGCTGTAGAGGAAGTATTTAAATCTTCTGCTCTTCCCTTCAGTATTTGCTGCCTCCCTTCTTGAGCTGAGCAAGTGGCTCCATGGACCCAGTCATCTCCATGTTCTGGAACTGGTGGAGGGGGCAGATAAAGCTCCCAAGGAAAGGGACTTGCTCAGGGTTCCCTTGCACATCCCTGCTAGGTGTGGAGCTGAATGGCAGATCTTCTAGACCTCAGAAGGCTTAAGAGTGCCCCAGGGAGCATTCAGACCTGCTGTTGGTAGGGACTTGAGGGCTGCTGGAGAGCAATGTTTCCATAGAGGTGAGCAGCACACTCAGAGAGTGTGCTCAAGAGGAAAATACAGTTGATTTTATTATTATTATTGTTATTATTATTATTTTTTGTCCTCCTTTCCCAACCTTAATCCTTGCTAAGGTCCCTTGGGTAAAATTCCTTCCCAGCCACAACTCTCTTCATCAGCTGCACCCTCATAACCCAGAGGCAAATTCCATTCCAGCTTCAGAATCCTGCATGATTCACTTGAGATCCCAGCCATTTCCACCCACATCTCTCACAGCCTCTACCTTTGCACCTTAGCTCTCATAAAGGTTGGTCTCAACTGCTTGAAGACCTTTCAGGGGGTGCAGAACTCCCCAGTGCCATGTTTCCATCAGCTCTGCCAAGGTGTTGAGAGACTCTGGCTTGCTCCCACCCATTGCTATCCAAAAAGCTGTAGAGGTTTGAAGGCAACAAGAGGAGACAGGAATATGTGATAATTGAGAGGGAAACATACTTCAGGGAAGGGAGGGAGCAGCCTGTCTTGGATGGAAGAGAGCATTCCAGCAAGTGCTGGCAATCAGAAGTTTTTTGGCATAGAACATTCTTTGAGGCAGTGAGTGGGGGCCAAGGACATGTGGGGGACAGAGACTGCATTGGCTGAGGAGCCCCAAACTCTGCCTCAGGTCACCTTAGCACAGCTGAGGATGCAGGACTGCTTCTTCCCCCACTTTTGCTGCTGTGTCTCTCCATTTCCCATGCCAGGTGTAGCAGTGTGTGTTCAGCCTGGCTGCTGAATCCTAGCTCCTTCTGACAGGTTCCTTCCCTTGCTTTGGCAGTGCTCAGAGTGCCTGTCATGGCCAGAAAGTATTTTGCTGGTTTGAATTTAGATGAGCACTTGTGCAGGTTTATCCATGTGCCAGAGTGTCTGCATGGAGGATATGCTGGTTTCAAAGGGTTTACCAGTAGCCAGGAGTTAGGAAAAGTTGCTGCAGCCATGTCCCCTTACTGGTCTTGTTCTGTTAACTCTCCTGTTGGCTTGTCCAGCACCCAGAACACTGGGACTCGGGAAGAGGAGGCTCTGGGGAGATCTTGTCTCTCTCTACAGCTACCTGAAAGGAGGTTGGAGTGAGATGGGACTTGGTCACTTCTCCTGGGTTACCTGTGAGAGGACAAGAGGCAATGGCCTCAAGTTGCACCAGGGGAGGGTTAGATTGGATAGCAGGAACAATTTCTTCCCTGCAAGAGTTGTCAGGCATTGGCCCAGGCTGCCCAGGGAAGTGGTGGAGTCCCCATCCCTGGAGGGGTTCAAAACCATAGAGATGTGGAGGTTAGGGCCATGGTTTAGTGGCATGGGGGTGATAGGTTGGTGGTTGGACTTGGATGAGCTTGGAGTTCTCTCAACCTTCATGATTCTGTGATTAAGCAGCACTGAGACTGGAGGAGGTTGGAGCAGTGATATGGGTGAGCCTCAGCTCAGCCTCATTAGGTTTGGTGATTGGGAGCCACACAGAAGTTTGTCCCAGCCACTGGCAGATCCATGCTGCAGGGATACCCTGGCTGGGACAGCTGTTGACATTGACCTTAGTCTGTTGGTTCCACCACTCCCTGGTGGAAATGGCTCTTTGCTTCCTGCAGGCTCCTGGAGACTCAACTTTGTGCTGCTGTGGTCTGGCTGTGCCTTCATCCTCATCTATGTCAGGCTTCTATCCTGCTTTCTGATATTTCTCCTGTACTCATTTGTTTCTCTAATTAGAAACAGTTTTCCTCTCTTTGATCTTGCTGTGCTCTACTGAGGCCATCAATAAGCTTAATGGAGAAAATGGCCTTTTTTTGGCTTAGAGATTCTTTTCCTCCTCTCTTTGAAAGATTATTTTGTGGGGTGGGAAGGAGAGCTGAAGGAGAGAAAGGAAATGATCAACCTTTTACTTGCCTTGCCACTTCCTCATTGAGATCTTGAGAAGAAGCATGAGAAGGTTTCTTGATCTGACTCCATTTCCCTCTATTTCTGCCTGCAGACAACTAATCCTTGGTCCCAGCCTTATGGCAGGCTAATGATCCATCCAGAATGGGGCTCTGCTTTGCTCAGAACCCAGCAATGATCTTGAAAGCTTGTACCCCATGTGGAATCAGGTCCAGTCCAGGTTTGCTTCTCCACCACACAAATGCATTGAGTTAACTGCACTTACAGCAGGGATAGATCTATCTCAGCCATATGTCCCAGAGCTAAGTTGCTTCCCTCCCACCTTTTGAGGCTGCTAATGAAGCAATATCCCCTGCAGAGAAAGCAGCATGTTAAAACAGGATTGTCACATCCCAAGGGAATGGGTGTCAGAGGCAGAACAGGAGGAGAGAGGAAGAGAATGGAAATCAATGTGCAGCAGGACCTGATCCATGCTCTTAAAATGGACAGGAGAGTTTCAGGACCATGAAAGCTGAAGTCCAAAACACATCCCATCAAGTTTCCCAAGTAGACAAGTTCAACAGTTGTTCTCATGTTGCATTTTTGCAGCTTCTACATTTTCCTCTGACACAGCCTAATTTATTTGGATTCTCCACTGGCAGAAGCTGGCACAGCTCAGGAATTTCCCTCCCTTTGGTTATCAGAGTATCCTGGCTGCATGAATCCCAGGAGCCTGCCAGGGAGAGGAGGGGAGGCAAATCTGCCTTTGGACCAGACTGGGGGCTGGGGAGGAGACTGAGGGGGAAGGAAGGATAAGGAAGTTGTTTGCTTCTCAAATGTGGGCATCATACCTCTTAATTAGGACAGGATGATCTAGGAGTTATTATAATCAGTGATTTGATGAGGATCTGTTGACATCATGCTCCTCAAGGGAGAGTAGTGAGAAGATTTGCCCAAGCTTTGAACCTGCACAAAGTTTTCTCTGTCAGGTAAGGCAGGGCAAGGGTTGAGTCATGGGATAACCTGAGCTGGAACTCACTGGCAGGGAGCATGGAGTCCAACTCCTGTCCATGCACAGGGCAACCCCAAAGTCACCCCATGTGTCTGAGAGCATTGCCCAGATGCTGCTGGAATTCCCTGAGAGTTGGTGCCATGGCTGCATCCCTGGGGAGCCTGTTGCAATGCTCCACCACTCTCTGGGGGAAGAACCTTTGCCTAAGATCTCCCCTGCCCCTCCCCTGGCACAGCTTCATGCCATTGCCCTGGGTCCTGTCACTGGTCAGCAGAGAGAAGAGATCAGCTCCTGCCCCTCCTTCATCCCTGGTGAGGAAGCTGAAGGTGCAAGGACTGATAACTGGCAGCTGGCTGGTTAAGTGCAGCATCTCACCAACTTGCAAGCCAACATCTGCATCAAAATCTTAATGGTGCTAAGGGTGGAGGAGATGCTTGTGCCTTTACCCAGGGGTATCAGCACTCAAATCACTGCTGCTGTGCAGTAGTTTCTGCCTGTATTTTGAGTTTCATGGGAGCTTTGCTGTGGCTATAATGAACATTGTAACTCTTGGCTCCTGATGTAATTCAATCAAAAAGGAACCAACAGGGAGGTGGGGGGGAAAAAAAGACACAAATCCTTAAATTCCACATCAAAATAGATAAAAGCAACTGGCTTAAAGGATTTTATTGAGCCTTATTTAAGAACTTCTTTTTTTATTTAAAGGAGAAGGAAAGGAATTTAGCAGACACAAACTCTTTTCCTTTTCACATCAAAAGGGTCATAAGTTTTAGTTCAGAGCCAGATTCAAAAGGTCAGCCACAGGGGGGAAATAATCTGAATAAGAGAGGTGGGCAGAAAGGCAGCTCTAGTGTGTCTCCAGCATCCTCTAGTCACAGTTCCCTCTGCTTGCCAGATAGAAGGGAACAACTGAAATAATACATCCATTAAGATACCTCCAGTGCCTGTCAGCTTTGCTCTAAGAGGATTGTGCTTATTACACAGCAGTATGATTGTGGTGTTCATCAGTTTTTTGTTGAGAGCAAGCAAAATACTGAGAGGTAGGAAGGAAACAAGTCTCTTCCAGGCCTTGGGATGGGGCTGGGCCAGCAATTAACATTCTCCCCTGTGCCAGCCCTCAGCCAAAGCCTCAGGTGGGAACAGGTTGGGCTCTACCTCTTAAAGTGCTGTTTCTACCTAGTTTGGGCATAACCAGAGGGCCAGAAGTAAAACTCTGAAATGATAAGAATATGAGAGTGTCAGGGATGTGTGAGGCTGCAGTAGTTGGGGTCTTCTGGGGCTAGCTGTACCCCTCAGGGTAGGCAGCCATCCAAGGCAGTGGCACCAGTTTGGCCAGGAGAGGAATCCATGTGGTGGGAAATGGGAGGAATGAGCTAGGGAATTGCTGCTTTGCTTCTGTTTCTTTCTTTGAGCTGTGATATCTCCTTGCTAAGGCTACTAGGTCTGGACAGGACCTCTGCCCATCTCCAGCCACCAGCCTGGTGGACAAGCAGGACTGTGTTCCTGTTCCTTGCTGGAGGTGAAGGACCTGTGCCAGCAACAGCTTTGTTTAGAGGAATGGGGAGACAAGAGCTGGGGCATCTGATCCTGTAGCTTGGCTCTCTTTCCTACCTCTCAGCTTGCTCCAGTGCTATCTCCTGACCCTTTCTTCTTCCACATGTCTTCACTGATTATTTTGCTCCTCACTGGTAATTATCAGCAGTGCTTTGAGTGCTCAGTCTGTATCTTGACTTCAGCTATGGGGCCCTACCTTCAAGGCTTGCCCACCTGCTGCACCCCTGTCCTGTACAACTGCATCTCTCTGATGAGAGATGAGAGGACTTGTCCCTAGCACAGGTTAAGCAGATGTTCTCCCAGACATCCTAAGATCCTTCAAAGGAAGATGCTGAAAGTGCTCTGTGTTTTTATTGTTACAAGCATCATTGTGCAAATCAAAACCCTGAGCATGCCTTGAAAAGATGAAAAGCTCTGAGATGAAAAGCATTCTAAAGAGGAGCTAAGCATTTCTACTTCAGATCAATGAAAACTTCTTTTCTGTGTGAATAACTTGGTTTCCCTGGGACTTCCTGCCTCAGAGTTGCAACTCTACCACTTTGGCCAGAGACAGAAACCACCTCTGCCTTCCTCTTGCTTTTATTATTTCAGCCTGAGTCTGTCAACAGATGAGAGCTAGCAGCCTATGTGGGCAGGAGCTTTGCTGAACACCATGCCTTCTCCTCACCAGCACCATTTCTCACTGAGCCTTTCCAACTCATCTTTATCTAATATTCATGTTCTCATCACTATCATCTTCACAGGAAGACAAGAGGGGGTTTTGTCCACAGAGGCAAAGATCTCTGAAATGAATGTACCACTTGTTCAGGATTGATTTCAGCCTCACAGTTGCCCTCAGCCTGAGGGACCAATCTGCTTCAAAAAAACAAAGCTCTGATGTTAATTAGTCAGAGCTATTATTCAGCTGCAAGATGGAGTGAGGTTGTCCTTCATATGTCATACACACCTACAGATCATCTCAGCCTTTATTCTTTTGAAGGATCTCAAAAATAGGAAGAGATCTTTTATAACCATGGAAGGGAAAGGAAAGAGTGGCTGGAACTGAGCTACCCAGGAATAGCATCCTTAGTTATGTGTTTATTTTGCAGTGAGGAACAGCTGAAACCACTTGGTCTGTTCAGCCTGGAGGAGACTGAGGAGAGACCTCATGGCAGTCTAGAACTTCCTCAGCAGAGATGAAGGAAGGGCAGGAGCTGATCTCTTCTCTCTGCTGACCAGTGACAGGACCCAGGGGAATGGCATGAAGCTGTGCCAGGGGAGGGGCAAGGTAGATCTTAGGCAAAGGTTCTTCCCCCAGAGAGTGGTGGAGCATTGCAACAGGCTCCCCAGGGATGCAGCCATGGCACCAATTCCAGCAGCATCTGGGCAATGCTCTTAGACCCATGGGGTGACTTTGGGGTTGCCCTGTGCATGGAGAGGAGCTGGACTGGATGATCCTGGTGGGTCCCTTCCAGCTCAGGATATTCTATCAATTATTTGGGAAAACAGGCACCAATCTTGTTCCCACCTTCCTTCAGAGCCCTGAGAGGGAGTGCTGGCTGCATCTGAAGAGGGGTGGCACTGTATTAAAGAAAGAAGGCTATAGCCTCTGAAGCTCTGGCCCTACAGGATGCAGTTCCCTTCCTGGGGTAGATAGTTCCTAACTCTAGAGCCTTAGTTTTAACTGCCCTGTATCCCAAGGGAAAGCTGGCTGCTGGATGTGGTATTTATGAGCTGACAGAAGGACAGAAACTGTTTCAGGAAGCAGGAAGCAGAATGTGAGCTTCTTTACCCTTTACTTTTCCCTGGTATCAGCTGAAAATCCTCCCTAGGGGAAAAAAAAAAAACCAAGTTAAAATAAATAAATTGCCAAACAGAGACAAGAAAAAAGTTGGGTTCTGGCTAAATTTGCTGCCAAATCATGTTTCATGTCTCCTGAAGTTGCCTGTGTGTCTCCATATGGTGTCCAGCCCCCACAGTTTCACTGCTAGCCGGGTGTGAGCTGTTGCTGGGCAATGTGAAACACGACTGCAGCAGGTGGAGGCTACAGGTCCAGAAGGACCCAGATCAGTTGCTCTGTAGCAGAATGTTAGCTTGCCTTTGCTGGGGAGTAGCTTGCTTGGCTGTGGTGAACCTGTTAGATAGGAATATTGACCTGCATTGGTGGAGAGAGGACAAATCATCTCTGTTGTATGAGGTTGATTCAGCAGCAGCCAAACACCTTTCTGTAGCAGTTCATTGGATACCCCAAGAACACACAGGTAATAAATGTCACCACTTTGACATCAAATAGTGAATTCTTGACTGGAAGCAATGACTTGAAAGCTGAGTCTATTGAAGACCCTGTGAGAGGCTGAGCTCACCCATCCTCAGCACCTCAGAGGTTTAGCTGGAGGAGTGGCATTAGGAAAGAGGCAGATTTGTGCCCAGTGTTAGAGTAGAAAGGACTTTTTTAAAGGAGAAGGAAGGGAATTTAGCACAAAGTCTGTGTCCAGCTCAGGGTGCAAGCTGCTGGGAGCTAAAGCAGTGCAAGAACCTTGTGGAATTCTGTGCTAGGATTTGCAGGACAGTGACTTTTCATTTCTGTGTCTAGGGGGCAGGGCTTTGGAGTGGGTTTGGTTGTGTTTTGGTTTAGTTTG
This sequence comes from Galbula dea, assembly GCA_013399015.1. Lineage (NCBI taxonomy): Eukaryota > Metazoa > Chordata > Aves > Piciformes > Galbulidae > Galbula > Galbula dea. Next base: position 2,605,498 of record VWZX01000495.1, read on the forward strand.
GGGTTTGGGGGAGGGTTTGGCTTTCTCCTACTTCTATGTAAAATGTCTTTACTGCCCTTGTTGAAGCTGTTCTGCAGGCAAGGGTGCACATCCATGAGGGTAGAGGTGCTCACAGCCGTTTGGAGAGCATGGAAAGCCATGGATTTGAAGAATTCTTTTTGCTGTCAAAGATCATTTCTGTTCTGAAAGTTCTCCTGTGCCAAAGCTCCCAGTGTATGACCCTCCCAAAAAAGGAAGAAACTTTTCCCTCTTCCTTGTCTTTGTTCCTGAAAAGTATTTCACTCTAGGAGGATATCTTTGAAAGAAATATTGACTTTTGAGCTCCTTCTTATAATCTCTCTTCCTTCACCCTCAAGGTCATACAACAGCTTGCACTCACCAGAGTCAGAGGAGTTAGGGAGGATTAAAAGCAAAGGGGAGCCAAGCCAGGAGTTTTGCATGGAAAGGTGTGTTTGGGCTGCTCTCTTTTAGGACTGGCTTGTGCAAGAGCTCAGAAACATGCATCCCTCCTTGTCCCTTCAACTTCTGTAGCACTTCTCCTCATGCTACCTTGGCTCATTTGCCAGCACAGGCAAACCTGTGATTTCTGTAGGCTGCTGAAAGGATCTGCACTCAGAATTTATTTGCTCCTGACAACCTTTGCTGTTTTCCCTTCCAAATGCTGCTGTCAAGATCCTGTGCTGATCATGTGATGCAGCCAAATAGCCATCTTCTTGCCATTCCCCAGCACAGCAAGGTCAATAATTAAGCCCTTTGTTCCTCTCCCTGACACAGCCCAACAGTGGAGGTAATTGGAGGTTCCCACAGGCCACCTGGAAGTCCAAAGGAGCTGCTGGTTCCATTCATTTTCTTCATGTGTCAAGATAGGTGCAGAAAGGGCCTAATGAAGCTCAGAGGTTCAGAAGAAGGAAGGAAGGAGCTGTTTTGTTTTATTTTTTCCTACCAAATTCACTACCATCAGAGGGGAAGAGAGAAAGAGAAGTGACAAGCACTGGACAACTGGGAATTGCTTGCTAAAGACAGGAAAGAAGCTGAAACCAGCAATGGCAATGTCCCACATGCCTGAAATTCCCACCAGGATGCTAAGGCTGCCATTGATTTTGCAGCCAATTTTGCTGCAGATAGGATGGGAAAGTGGCAGAGAGCTCCTAGGGCCCCAATAAGCTGAAATAAGCCAGAGAAGACTGGAGAGGTCCCAGCTGCTCTTTGCCTGGGTGTTGGGGTGGGTTGCAGGTTCAGTTGCCTGCCTGGCTGCCATGGGGATGATAAGGTTCATGCCCAGCTATTTCAAAACCTAAAGCAAAACAATGAGACTTTGCATTTTGTCATGCATGGCTCCTCAGAGCCCAGGTCTCCAAAGCATTCTGCAGACCCAGTTGGGTTTGGAGATCCCCTTCCCTCTCCTCCCACTGCAGGGGGCAAGGGCTAGCTGGGATGGCACTAGCTAGCAGAAAGGTTGCTTCCCATGACTGATTTTTGTGGCATTGCATGAGAAGGCTTAGAAGGAAAAGAGAGCAAAAGCAAAGCTGAGAGGAAAGCTCAGGGATGTCTGGACTTTCTCTCTGCTTGGCCTGCTGACAATTTCTCTTGCTCTTGGGATCTATGTATCTCTAAAGCAGGACAGTAAATGCCCCAGCCTGATATGTAGGGGTGGCTTTTTGTACTTTAGTATATAATTAAGTGTAATATGACCACAGAAGATGGTGCTCTTTCATCTGAAATGATTTTGAAGGGCATTTTTCTGTCTCCTTGTTATTCCTCCCCACCTCCTGTCTGCAGTTCTTATCCATTCTCAGGCCTCCCAGTGATAATATAATGTAGTGTCTTGTTCAGACTCCCCCATGAAACCAAGCAGGTTGTGCAGATCCTGTTGGTTCCCTTCCCTCCCTCCCTCCCCTTTCAAAGATTCATCAGCCTGGTGAATAGAAACCTTCTCCTTCTTCTCCTAAATATATTCATGGAAACCTTATCTCTACTTACTTACCTAGAGCCATGGCTGTCTGAAAGTGCCATAGTTACCACCTGTGTGCTGCTTGTGACTAAAAATCTGTGCTTGCACACCCCTTCCTTCCTTGCTTGGTCCTCTCAGGCTGAATGCAACTCATTTTACCTTGCACTGAATGGGCAATGTTCTGAGTTTGCCTGCAAGGATGTGGGCAGGGTTTCTGCAGCAGAGGAAAGGGCAGGGTGGGAAATGATGTTCTCAGGTGGGAGAGGCAAGGGCTCTGCTCTCCTCTTGCTGGCTGCTCCATGGACCAGGCAGCACCAACAGAGTTCTGTGGGTAAATCCAAGCTGCTGAGACAAGCCCAGCTTTCCAGGGGAAGCAAGGGTGGCACTTTTTTACAGCAGAGTGTAGAAAGCCAGGCCAGACCTTGCCTTACCCTTTCCTTCCTCCTCATGCTTCTGGCATGGAGGAAATAGGATGCAGGCCAAGTCAGAGCAAGCTAGAAATGAAAGCTTTGAAGCTCCTAGAGAAGTTGGCCAACTCCATCTTCAAAAAAGCAATAGCTGGATGAAGCTGTTGCAGGGAATAACTCCACTGTCTTAACCTGAACTCCCTGGGGGGCAGGGGCTCAGTTGAAAGCTCTGGCTGGTCACATTCATCTCCAAGCTTAAGGATGCTGACAGCCAGTTTTAAGTACATTATTGATTGGCAGTTTTTAAGAAGGATAAATTAGGCTCAGCCTGTGTTGCCCTGGAGGAGGAGATACCCTCTTCCTCTGCCATTACAGAGATGGCAACAGATTGACCTTGCAGCACAGGCAGAGGTGCTCCTAGGGTGTAGCTCCCCTCCCGTGGCAGCAATGAGAACAAGGTCTCCTGGGTTGTTGGAGAGGTTTCCAATCCTGTAGTAAACTCTGCTTTGTCCACAGTAACAGAATTTACTCTCTGGTGATCAATCCTTGTGTGACTAAGTCACTATAGGACCTGAACCTCTCCAAGAGACAAAGAAGTGGTGCTTTTTCATCAGAGGTGGTGCTTTTTCATCAAAGAGGAGTAATGTCACTACAGAGAGAGAATGTGTTGAAGCTCTGTGAGCTATTCAGCAGTGTGCATGTGCTGGAACATCTCTCTGCAGACCCCAGTTGCTGTGGGAGCAGCTGCTCCTGTCTCTGTGCTAGTTCAGAACTCCTGTGTGTGTCTGTTTGCAGTAACAGCCCTGAAAGAACAGCAGCAGCATCTCTCTCAACAGCCTGGCCACCACAGGAGAGAACTATCAGAGTCCTTAATTAATGATCCCATAAAGAGAAGCAGCAAGTTAAACTGAGCTCCCTGGTATTTTGTCTGAGGCTGTCAAGTCCCAGGAAGCTCTCTTGCAGTCCAGTTACCCAATATGAATTCTTCTCCCTCTCTCTCTCTCTCTCTCTCTCTCTCCCTCTCTCTCTTGCTGGGCTATGCAGCCATGCATTCTCAACCTCTCGTGATCCAAACTGCTGTTCTGCATCTTCTCTGGCCCACACTGCACCTTTATTTGTTGTGGGAAAAGGAGGGTGCACCCCATGGAGAGGGGTGGGACATGCTTGGACTGCACACCACAGTCAGAGAGTAGAAAACACCCCAGGATCCCTCATCTACAGATGGAATCAACACCTACAGCCACAGGCCAGGAGTCTGGAAAGCTGGGAAAGGCAACAGATACCTGCCCATGGCCCCCACTACAGACCAGGGTTGGGCCAGGTGGATCTTGGTTGTTTCCAGAGCTGCTCTTCATTAGTAGTTGGTGACATTAGCACAAGGAGTCAGCTGCAACCTCTGGGCATAGAGAAACCTTGCTCAAGCAGCTGCCTGGGGAAAAAGCAACCTTGAGGTGTTGCTAAATGTTTTTATTTCCTTCTGTGTAGTTGTTTGAAGATTCTTGTCAACTGCAGGAATGAGGAAGGAGAAGAAGTTTAATTTGCACTACAATATTGTTCAGTATCTGGATCCCAGTATATCTTACCAGCACAGCTGTTCCTCTCTTTTGCTCCCTCTCCTGAATGACTTTCAGAATTAAATTGGGAATTGGGTGATTCATGGCATTTAGAACCTGCTTTGTGAGGCAAATGAGCAGGACTTGCAGGGCTCTGCAGGTTGAATCCACACCTTTGTGTTCCCTGCTGGTTCCTTAGCTAGAGCAGAGCACAAGGCATTGCCAAATGCCCCTCTCTCTGCAAGGTTTCCTTGCTGTGCCTGGCTTGCAACCTTTGAGTGGCTGCTGTAACTCATCCCAACCCCTCACTGAGCCCAAGAATCCTCACCCCCAGGTGTACATGCCAACCTTCCTCCCCCCACCCCATCCCACCAATGGATGCTTTGCTTGAGGAGTGCTAAAGTTTTGCTTTCCCTTTGCAACATTTAGCTCCATGAATTTGTTTTGTTGCTCTCCAAACCTCCCTGGGTACTGTCAGTTGTGGAGTAGAGGCAGAGGGGAGGAAAGAGTTCACCTGCACAGTGGCAAAGGCTTCAGTATGAGTGCAGGTCAGCTGGGACTACCTGCAGCTCCTGCCCTTCTCTACCCCAAGCTTAGCAAGCAGGCTTCCTTGAATGGAGCCTTCTCCAGCTTCTGTTTCCTGAGGGGAGAAGCTAACACATGCAGACTGACATTTCACAGGTGCTCTGATTTCTGTCAACACTCAGCCCAAAGCTGTTGGTCAATCTCCCTGGAGTTTTGGCATGCTCCCAGAGGGCTAATGCTGAAGCCATGTCTCCACAGGCACCTCCCTTCCCAAAAACTCAGGGAGTTTTTCTCTCCCTTTGCTAGAAGTGGCTGTGAATCCCTCTTATCCCTGCAGGGGTTAAAGCATGGAGGGACATCCAGTACCAGCCACATCTGCTCTTAACACCTTCAGCCCTACCTTTTAATTTAGGTGGTGAGGATCAGGGTGGCAGAGGTTTTTCCCTCAGGGGTTCATGATAGGGCTAAGCCACTTAGGAATGTTTGCTGGCAGGCTGACACCTTCCAGACAGACATCATCTTCAAAGATGCCAGATGAACTTCTGGTGGCCACAGATGGGACCAGAGACAAGAAATGTCATCAGGCACAGACCTTTCCTTTCTCCATCCCCTGGGTGCTAAATTAAAAGTCCTGTTGTTCAAACCTGAGAGGCAGCAGCCCTGGTCTCTCCTGAGACAAGTCTGTTCTGAGCAATCTGGGGGCTGGTTCTGCTGAGCTGACTTCAGCTTTGCCCTTTTCAGGTTGTGTTTAGCTCAGCAGGGTTTTACATTTCTGTCACCTCTGGAGTGGCTCATCTCAGAGACCTTTGTCAAACCTCCCTCCATGGTCTCCAGGGGACTGTGCAGCCACAGATCATGCACAGTGCCAGGTAACTGCCAGCAGAAACAGAGGGAGAAGCTCAGCAATGGGGTAAAAACAAAAAAGAGAGTGGGACTCCCCAGCCACAGCTATTGAATTCTAGATATTGAGCAAAATTAGGTTTTTCTCCTCTACTTGAAGGGCACCAAAGCACTTTGGGCCCAGGAGCTATCCAGTCAGAGTGAAAAATCAGACTTTTGTAGTGCATGTCTTGAATGAGTAGGGAAAAAGGCTCCAGAGAGTTGTCTGGCACACAAGCCAGGCAAGGATGCAACCCAGGCCTGCCAAGAGTCACTTGAATTCTGTTTCAGTGTTTCAAATGGAGTAGAGAAAAGGGAGGTGATGCTTCAAAACCTTTTCATTGCCTAAGCAATCCGTTTGAAACAGTATCTGAGGATGGAGTCCCTCCTGGAGGCAGCTCTGGTGTGGTAGCACTTCTTCTGCAGATGACTTTTCATAGGTCTCAGCCCATGTCTTGTTGTTCAAGCTAAAAAAGAACCTAACAGATGGGTTCCTGAATACATTTAGCTCAGACATGAGAAGGTTTTTATAAGCAGTGATATAACAGGAACAGATTAAAAAAAAAAAAACCCAAACCCCAACCCACTCTATTTAGGTGGAAGTTGCTCAGCTTTCAGAACTGCAATGGGTGGTAGTTGCACTTCATTCCATCAGGTGAGCAAATTAGGGTTTAAATCACCTCACAAAGAAACATCATCATCCTAAAACTGCCAAACCAGGGCACCTCATGATGGCCAATATTCTCTTTATCTCCTGTGGCCAAAAATTAGCACAATGTGACTCCATGTCTTGCTATTGAAAGAATGACATTTTCCAGGGCAAAACTCTCCAAGTCCTCATTCATTTGCTTCTAAATGAATTTTTGGTGGCAGTTTCCTCCACTTTGCTCTCAGTGAATGCTCTGTGATTGCAACTTTCTGAGACAGTTATTGGCAACATGATATGCAAAAATAGTTCCTCCTGATAAATCTTGGCCTGGAGCTTGTCAGTGCTGAGTGTCTGGGAAGTGGTTTTGGATCAGCTTTGATTCTTGTCTGTGCTTACATGGCATCTTGTTGTAATCCCTGATTGGATAAGCAGAAATCACAGCCCCAGATTTCCTGGAGAGATGTTTGATTATGAAACTCAGAATTTGTTTTTCAGGGGTATATCTGCTTCAGCTGTGGTGTCTGAGAGACTTTATTTCCTGGCAATTCATTTATAATGATTCTTACACACAGAAACAAACATGAAGAGCCTCTGGGCACTTCTTATCTTGAGAGCATTTATGTGTTTTCTTTCATTGCCTACATTTGCTTGCTACTTATACCTGTTGTGCTTAATTCAAATGGAGATCACAAGTGCTTTTTAGCAGCATTTATCTTACTGTGTGTGTACCAAATTCCTAGCAGAATGGGAGCAATTTCTGGCACACCAATAAATAACAACAATGGTGAAAAAACATTGCCTCCTTGCTGTAGTGGGGGTGTTGCTGACTGCTCATCTGATATCCCCAGGCAAGAGGCATTAGACTTCTTAACTGGATATTCTCTGTCTTGCCTAACTTGAGGAAGATGCCTCCTAGAGTTTTGGGGGGTTTTAAATGGTTTTAGCTGATTGTAATTGCTCATTCTTCTGGCAAAGATCTGAAAGGTTCTATTGTTTCACTGGAAGGCTGATTTTTTTTTTCCATACAAGAATGGAATTGGGATGTTTTTCCCTCTGTCAGTGTCACCAGACTCAGACTGATGACTACTTTTAGTCTGGGCTTTGCAGCAGCAAACCCCAGGGCTGCAGTTCCTGAGGACAGAAAGTCATCATCTCCACTGAGGCCAGCAATGAAACTCTGGGAAGGAATTCCCTTCCTCCAGCAAGCTACTAGGGATAGGAATAAGTCCCTCTGAAATGGAACTGGATCTTTGAGCCAGCTTGGAGCTTTGTACCAAGCCTCTTGCACTGAATGTATGGCCTAAGGCATAAGTCTATAACCCCTTTAAACCTTTCATCCTAAAAAGTTCAAGATACATCTTCTGCCTCTGTGAATTCTCCCTCTTTTGGGGCAATGCCAAGTTCTCTGCATCTGTAACACCTCACACTCATGAGTTCCACTCCCTAACTTCACTGCATGTGAACAGAGTATTTCCTTTTGTCAGTAGTAGATTAATAGCCTTTAAATTTAATTGGAGTCCTGTATTATGAAAAGTAACCCCAGGAGCCTCCAGCTCACCTCCTGTGTGCCATTGGTTACCTTACATGCCTCTCTCCTGTCACCTTCTATCCATCTCCTTCCCAAACTAATCTGGTCTTCATCTTTTTCATCTCTTCTGATACAGAAGCCTTTGCAATCCTCCCATCATTTTCCATATGGATCTTAGATCCTCAGCCTTGCAGCACAGCCCTGGTGTCCCCTAAGCAAGCTGTTAACATTGAAAGCTGAGGCAAGGACCTCCTGAAAATCATCTAGTGATGGGATGAGTTATTTCAGCTTCCAGGATCACTGTGATGATGATGTAGATGATCTTTCTGCTAGTCTTACAATCCAATACACTAAATCTTATTAATAAGCATCTCCTCAATTGAAATCAATGATGCATGGCATTACCTGACATAAATGAAGACTTGAGAGTGACCTATAGCCACAGACAAGCTAACAGTGAGCTATCACATTTATAGGTGCTTATCTAGTGGAAATAAAGGCCTGGATACCTCCTTGCTCCAGTGCTTCCAAAGGATAACATTCACCAAATGTCTTACCAAAGCCTAGCCTAAAGGTCCAGCTTAATCTGCCCTGAAGCATTGCTGCTTTTGGTGGATGCCTTGCTCTTATTTCTTAAGCAATAAACACAATTGCCCTTTCTCTTCCCCTTCCACATCCACAAACCCTTCATGACACCAGCACATGCAGAGCTTCAGGGAACTCATTTGTGCTTCCTGACAGGAATGTTCTTGTCACACTCCCTCAGACCAGCACCTGAAGTGCTCCCTGTTTCTCTCCTGCTGTTCCCAGTGGCATTGCCTGAGAGGTCCTTCTAGTTCAGGCTGAACTGCACTGTCCCTGCTGCAGGTTTCAGGCTGGATGAGTGCTCTGGCTGAAGTTATTCCAAACTGAACCATTCCCATTAAAGTCAATGGAGTTCTTCCAGGTTTCTAATGAGATAATTGGTATTCCAGCCTAGCTGTTTGCCCAGAAAAAAATAGAGCTTTAGAGGATCAAGCCACTGGGCTACCAAAGCAGTACCTACCTCCCACAATAAATGGCTCCAGATGCTAGAGAAGTCACCAGTGGATAATTAAAAGAACTATTTTCTCCTAGGGAAAGCTGCTTTGTAACATAGACCAATTAGAGGCTTGCCTGAGCACTGAAACATCAGGGCTTATACCCTTTAAAAAAGTAAGCACAAAAGCTGATTACTGAGCTCTGCTCTTTGTCTTTGAAGTCATCTTTCTGGAGGCTTACTGCTAATTGCAGAGCATTTAATTGTCCTGTATTTCTATTTGGAATCCATTTTTTTCCACCAATCAATACAGTCATTGAGATAAGAGATTGGGAAGCAGATCCTGAGCTACAATGTCTCATCATGCTATTGATTCCTGTGGCCTCACACTTGGCTTGAGCAAGTGAAACTCCTGTCCACATTATGGATAAAATACACTGATCCAAAATGGAACAGATGAGAAGAGTAGGAACTGCACCCTGGGTTGAAGTAACAGTTCATACATCTTTTTATAGCCTTTCTGCTCCAAACAGGAACTGTTGCATTGTAGGAGCAATCAGCTTTGGCATCCCCTCAAACCTCCTCACACAACAGCAAAACAGAGCCTTCAGGAATATTCATGGCTCTCAATCCTCTCACTCTGGGCATAACCATAAATATGTGTATGAAAATGGGATGTGTGTGTCTTTAGAGATGATGTATGCATCATTATTAGATCCCCAATGAAACACCAGGAGACTGCCTTTCTTCCTTTGGTCACCAATTACAGAGGAGTTGATTGCATCAATCATCCCCCTGTGCATCCAGCTGAGGCCAGTTTGTAGCCATTTACACAGTGATGGAGAGAAGAATAGGAAAATAGTTAACTGAGAAAGGCTGTGATTACTTTCCTTAGAGCTCTGCAAAGCTATACTTTGCTTCTGTGCCTGTTCCACTGGGGGCTCCACACTTCTGGCACATGCATGTGTTCATATCCTCCCCAGGACCCTGCCTTCCCTCATGCATACCAATCTACACTGACTCAAAGCCCCTGAATCACTGCTGGTACACAGGCCTCAGATCTGGCCCAGTTTTCCAGGAATGCTCCTGCAATCAGAGGCATTTCATGCAAGGAAGCAACAGGAATTAATGGCACAACTTTGACTTTAACACTGTCACATGTCCCTTCCCCTGCTGCCTGCAGTGTGTGAGCATGCACCCACTCCTGGGCTTCTGTAGAGATATATGCAGATGCACACAGTGCAGAAGCCTGATTTTATATTCACCCTAAACTTGGGCCCAGCCTGGAATCAGAGCTTTGTACTGTCACAGATTACTGGTAAGACCTTAGTTATTTCATCTGATGTCTCTGGGGCTTTGTTCCCCAGGGATAACACAGTCTCCTCTTCCCTTAAGAGTCTTTTTCCTTATGCAGTTGTGATATGCTTCAGTAGAAAGAGGCCATAGTTTAGCTGGCATTTCAGGTGCTGGAAGTGTACATCAGCCTTTATGTTTGCCTGAAGTCCTCTGCCTGCTGAGGTCTCCAAGCTGCTGTCTCAGGCAGGGTGCAGGCACCCATCCTAGTCATGGAGCTGGATGCTGGATGCTTTGAGCCCCTTTTTGGCTCCTGCTCCCCTGGTGAAACCACCAGGAAAGAATTATTACATTGTGATTTGAAAAGGAAATTGAAAGTTCCCTCTTTACTGCCTTCTAAATGAACCTTGTAATTTCTTCCCTGTCTGTTGGTGACACCATTCCATTCTCTCCCTGTCAGATTGTACTGGTGAGGAGCAGGAGTGCAGTCTGTGGCAGGGAGGATTTATCACCCTGTCTCCTGTGAGCCACTAGACACCTGCCTGCAGTCCTCTGCACAGAGCATCCCTTCTGTCACACAGGGCTGGCTACAACCCATTTCCCAGCCTGAAGAGCAGCCTGGGATGTCTTCCCTTTGCCTTCCCTGTTGCTCTGTAATAATCCTTGCCTGAGGCTTACTATGGCTCAGCCCAGCCTGTTGAAATTGAGCCCTCAGAGCTTTTGCTTTCTTCTTTCTCCCAGAAAGGACTTTATTAAGCTGCAAGTTAGGCTTGGAAAAGTCAGTTCATTACAGTATTCATCTCTCTGATTGTTGAATTACAGAATTAGGATAGCATTTAGTGGTTTTCTGCCTTCCTCTGCTGTGGAGTGGGTTCCTTTTCCATATCCATTTGTAGCTCTCTGAGACAGTCTGATTGCTCTTGTGAACAGAATGAGCATCAGATGAACACAGCACCTAGCTATGATCAGTGTGAATTTTCAGCTTGCACTACTAGAAGCCAGGACTCTGGATTAGAAGCAATCATCTGGCTCATCAGAGAGAGTCCCCTGCAAATATGCAGCCCCATAATGGATGTGGCCACAAGCATCCTGCACATCTCCTCTCTAATTACCCACCCTAGGGTAATTCCAAACAAGACCAAAAGCTTCCAAGCTAAAGTAGCTGGAGAAAAGCAAGCAGAAGAGTTGAAGGTCATAAAAGATCTCTGAAGTCACTGAAATAAGGAATTTGTTAGCCAGTAAAGGATCCTCTGATCATTTGGATCCCCCTGGCTGGGGAACTGACTTGATAGCAGCACTGCTGTTTTAATCTGTAGTTAAAATTCCAATTGGAAACAGGAATCCTGCATGTGAGGTTGAACATTTGGGAGTTTCTTGCCTTTCCCTGATGGTTTTATTACCAGGGTTGTGTTTGTAAGAGTGCAGCATGGGAATGGCTGGAAACCAAGTGTTGTAACATTTCCCTGTCTGCAGATAAGGAATGCAGAGGTGAATCCAGGCAGCCCTGGCTGCCTTGGCCTTGCTTTTCCTTCTTGTTCATTCCCTGTTGCTGTTCTGAGACACCAGCACCATTGAACTGAGGGGAAGAGAATGGGTAATTGATCTCTTGGTGTCTGGTGTGATGTGTGCTGTGATGCAGGAGCTTCTGCGTGCTGCACCCAATGCTGCCAGCATGGCATTTGCTGCAGGGGCTTGGCTTCCTCAGTGGAAGGCACAGTGGGAAGGGTGGCAGCCTCCTGTGTCTCTCAAGTCTTGAGGTTAACAGCATGATTAAAATATTGAGAAAGCAAGTGTCATGGAAGTGAAATATTGTGCCCCTGCCAGCATAAATCCCTGTGCAGCTCCTAGTGTTATCTGACAGGTTCCTCCAGAGATCACAGTCCCCATCTCTGCAGGGGAAGTCACTCACCAGGATGGTAAATGGAGCTAGTCAGGCTCATTTGCTGCTCCCTCTGGCTGGTGGTGCCCTGCTGTAGGTCACTTGGCATCTGCAGAGTCAGTCCTGAGAGAGGGGAGAGTTTTTTTCTTGCTGGTGTCCAAGGTGTGCAGGTCTGACTCACAGCAGAGGCTGGAGAGGAGACCCATCTGTCCCACAGATAAGCTCTCTGCTCCTCTATCACTCCAGAGGTAGCTATATGAAACCCCTCTGTGTCTCCCTGGGGCACTGTCTGCCAGGCTGAAGCTCTCTTTCCACCCAAAAGCATGGGCTGAAGGTGGAGAGGCTTTCTGAATCATGAAGGATGGGCCTCAGGACCCAGATCACCACCTCCACCACTCAGTGTTTACAGATGTGTGTGAAATCAGCACTTCCTTAGTTGTTCACATGCCTTTTGTCTGCCAGAAGCAATTAAAGCAGGCTTGGAACCTGGAGTAGTCCCCAAAGCACACTCCTAGCTTTGGTGAGGCAAGGACTTCACAAACAAACAAAAACCCAAAACAAAAAGAGACAGGGGGGAGGGGAAGATCTGAGGAAAGAGGTTTTGGGCCCATTTCTACCTCAGGAGCATCAGAGTTGATGGTATTGTTGGAAGGGGATTGCTGTTGTAAATGAGATAAACACCTCATACAGTGGCTTTGCTTAGGAGCTTCAGGTGTTGTTCAGCTCCTCAGGTGCTGAGAGAGAAATAAGAAAGCAGAACCTCAGTAGAAAGATGTTCTCCTCAGACAGCTTAAATTACACGTGCCAGAGGATAAAGTGAACACAGAGAGGAGGCAAGGACCAGGGGCAGTTTATCCTGATGGGTTACAGATGACCCCCAGGTCAAGCTGCTGCTTCCCTGCTTTCTTCTCAAGGGTGTTTTCATGAAGCTGTGAAGGGGAACAAGGATTTGGCTTTGTGTGTGTTTGCAGGCTGCTTCTTTGGACCATGAGAAGGCTCCAAAATGCCAAACAAATGATATAATAAGCATCTTAGGGCTTGGCAGCCCTGTGTCTTTGGAAGACACAGCAGTAACTCAGCAGCCAAGAGGTGGAGGGAGGACAGGAACTGTGTAAACCAAAACAGCTGCTGGTGTCAGCCTGGCTGGGAGCCTAACTTTCCACCATCACTCCTGGTTTAATCTGTCATTCAAATTGCAATCAAAACCAGGAGTTCTGGAGGGTGGCTGGATCCTGCACTGACTATCACAGCCTCTTTGGAACCAGCAGATTCAGTGTTTATCAACATCTGCCAGTGTTTCACCAGCACTCAAATCACCACAAAGCAACATCTTTGTTCCAAAAACCCAGGCCAAGGGTTTGGCCAACTGGCAGAGCTGAGCAGTGCTGGGGCTGCACACAGGGGATGGAGCCCAAACAGAAGCAGGTGCTTAGATGAGCATGGTGGAGCTAGAGGTAAAGCCAGCACAGCTAAGGTTCCCTCTGTGGAAGGGCTGCTGACCATGCCTGCCATAAGCTGGAGGCAAAGCAGGGCTGCTGAGGTCCCATCTCCATGCCAGAGGTGTTTGCTGAAAAGAGTGGAAAATGGGGCTAGCAGGAGGATGAGGTGGAGGAAGGAGCAAGGCTGCCTATCTGCTAGTAGACATGGCTTTCAGTAGGTGGTCAGGGGGAGAAGTCTGTTGCTGAGGTTAGCCTTGGCTTCTACATGCTGGTCAGCAGTGCTGCTCCTTTCTTCTGCTGATCTTACCCTCCTCCTTGGAGTAGTTCTGCTCTCCCTCTCTTTCTCCTCTTCCTTGCTTAGACAGCAGTGGCAGTCACTGAAAAGCAAGACAGGTTTAAGTGCCTGAGGCTCTGTGAAGCCTCTGAACTTCCTCATGTTGTCAAGGGAGGGGAAGTGAGAGCTGACAGGGTCTGTCATGTTGAGGGACACCCGTTGTGACAGGCAATGCCTCTAGTCCTCCTCTTTGGGAACGTGGAGGGGATGAGTGGCAGCTTTGACACATTGCCTGCTGTGGCCCAAGCCCTCAGCATCCTCTCTTGGAGCAATGGGAAACTAGGGATTGTCCTTCAGGGTGTGGAGGGAGGCAGGAGCCAGCAGCAAAACTTCTGGCTGGCTGCTTGCCTTGCTTAAGACCATGAGTCCCTGTGTCCCCTGGCCCTTGCATCCCTGTGTCCCTTGGCCCTTGCATCCCTGTGTCCCCTGGTCCTTGCATCCCTGTGTTCAGGTGAGATCTGTAGAGGCAGCAGCTCCTTAACCTGCTGAGAGCAACAGGTAGGACCTACAAGAGCAGGTGATGAGGCCAAGTGGTTCACTTGAGTAAGGAGCCATGAGCCAGAGAGGAGAGAGAGACAAGTTTGTGTTCTTGCACCCCTGAGGTAACCCAGACTCCTTTCATTTTGGAAAGCACTCCTGTTTTTCCAGGGAGTTTCTGGCACTTGTCATAAGCTACTAATATTCTTCCAGGTAAAAAAAATGATCCCTCCCAGGAGCTCTTCCCTTCTCCTCTGCTCCTGTCTTCCCAGAGGGAAAAACAAAACCAAAACAACCACCAAAACCCAAATGAAAAGAAAAAGAGAACTTGCAGCCTTCAACCCTTAATGCTAGTGCTAAGTTGAGAGCAGGCTGTGCAGGTGCTGCTCTGAGCAGGAGTGGACAGCTGAGAGGATTTGTTAAGGACCCAGCAGCTCTCTGGATTCTGCTCAAGGTTATGGAGCTTCTACAAATGATCTAATTTGGCTCAGATAGAAATTGCAGCCTGTTCTGGGTAGGAAGTAGGTTCTCATGATAAGTGTGGCCTCTTCAGCTCTGTGAATCTGCTGTTCTGATAGCCACTCTAATACTTTCCCTCTAAGGACCTTCAAATGGCTACATTTCAGTTAATCAAAGCTTATTTTGCAAAGGCTCAAGAGAGAGAACTTGGCTGGGAGCTACCTTCAGCAAGACACTGCCAGGCTTGGAGGGGTCTCCAGGTAACCTGAGGGAAAATAGACTTGGCTAGATCACACTTACCTCAAACAGGCTCCAGAAACTGGGAAGACACATTACATCCTAGACAAAACCAGATCAGAAGGTGTTGATTTGGTCTTCAGGGAGAGTTTTGGAGAGAGAAAGAATACAAGGAGTCAGAAGAGGAGGAGGAGAGAGGGGGACACCCCTAGCAGGGCAGGAGAGGAAGGGCTCAGATTTCACTGCATCCCAAGTCCCAGTTACCAGAAATTAAGCTCAAGAGTTTCTGCAGAAACTATAGGAACCAAATAGGAATCCAAGAATGCTGCAAGAAGAAAGTCTCCCTGCTGACCCTGAACTGGGCAAGAGCTGTATTTCAGTGTAGCCTAATTGTAGCTGAATACATTTCCAGAGGCTTTTCTCCTCTGTCCTTCCCCAGCTCCCAGCCACCACCTCAGCTTAACAAATGGTGTCTCAGGATGGAACTATCCCTTCCTGTCTGGAAATGTCTAATTGGCTGTGAATAAATAGTGGGTTTACTCTTCTGGCTGGATCAAAAGGCCCTTGCACACTTCTCCCACATCCCATCTCTCTGGAAGGTTTTGTTATCAAGTTTATAAGCAGCAAACACAATTTGCATATAAATAACCTGTCAGCACAGAAAGGCAGCAAGAGGCACCTGGTAGCTACTTATTTTATTACTCTAAAAAGAAAGAAGCAAGGTACAAACAGAGCACTGCCATGGGCAGCTCTGTTGTATCCCCAGCTGACCCCAGCAGCCACCCTCACCCTCTGAAGGTGAATATCTGAGGTTCAGGAGGGGCTGGAATGGAGAACAGAGCAGGAAATCAGTGTGGTCCTGGGGAGAGATGAACATGTGGTGGGGCAGAAGCAAGAAGCATCAGGGTTAGCAGCTCCAAGGGGGCATTAATGCTGGGACAGGCTGGTGAGGAATCAGAGGGGAGGTAAAACGTGTTTGCAAGGCATATGAGGCTTCACTCCCTTGCCACACACCTCCCTGCCTTGTAAGTGAGGATAATGAAACAGAAGCAAGGAATGTCACCTCAGCTGGGGGCTGGAGAGCATGGCCC
Organism: Galbula dea; assembly: GCA_013399015.1. Taxonomy (NCBI): domain Eukaryota; kingdom Metazoa; phylum Chordata; class Aves; order Piciformes; family Galbulidae; genus Galbula; species Galbula dea. Next base: position 2,621,217 of record VWZX01000495.1, read on the forward strand.
AGGGTAATCTGGCTACAGGTCCACACACATTCCTGCCCAGATTTACCACATGCACACCCACATCTCAGCTATGACAGAAGCAAAGGCATGAGAAGAGAGTGTGATGAACTGGTGAGGGAAAGAGGGGCTTTCCTGCAGATAGAGGAGAGGGCTGAAGCACAGCAGAAGCAGGGAGTGTAGCACCATGCCTTCTCCAAAGCAAAACTCTGAGTCAGGCAGAAGAAGTTGAGTTCAGGGAGAGGTGAACCCCAGGTGAGAAGTGTCCCTTTCTCTCTGCTGGTTTGACAAGCAGCTGGGTGAGTTGGGGTGATGAGCACACACCTCTGTGCCAAGAGGCACCTCCACTGCCAGAGCTGGACCTTGCTATTTAAGGGGCAAGGGAAATTCTCCTGTTCACCTGACTAGCTGTCCTTGTTTCCTGAACAGTTTGAGGCCAGTTCTTAAATGGCATGGATTTCCTGGCTGTGCTGTCACTGGGAACATTTGCATTCAGGGAGGTGAGACATTCAGCTGTGCATGAGACACTCTCATGTCCTGGAAGAGGGTCCAGGCTTCCTCAGCTCCTCTGTGGCTCACACAGCCCCTAGAGCAGGGGCAGCTTCCACCTGGCTAAAGCCTTACCACCAGTGACTGAGCTTTACTGGGTGTAGGCTCAAGGCCATCCCTTAACCCCAGGGAAAAAGGGTGAAAGTCAAAGAGGATACAAGATCTGGAGAGAGCTACTATTGCAAAGTAACCTTCAAGGTTTGCTCTTGAACATTTCTTACTGTTATCCAGATGGGACTCATTCCAAGTGGATGTTTGTGTAGCTCCTGAGGGACATTAGCAGCTCTAGATCAGCATTTTAATCTTCTTTCAACTTCTATTTGCTTGGATGGCCTCTAGAGACCATCCCAGAGCTTTTAGAGGGAACCAAAAAAATGAAGACCAAGACTGAAGGGACTGGTTGTGGAGATCAGGGGGTGCTGACCCCCAAAAGGGGAATTGGAGGAGAAGTTTTCTCAGCAGTGCAGCTGTGAGCAGAGCTGCTGAGAGCTGCTATCATAGAGGTGATCACACTGTAAGAGCCTGCCTAGCAACCCAAGGTGCAGACACAACTCTATTTGAGGCCAATCCCCCCTGCCAGCTCCTGGATTCTGCAGTCCTCAGGGAAGAAAAACCTCTCTGCCTTCAAAAGCAAAGGCCAGGTTCTCCCCAAACTGACAGAAAATGACTCATTGCACAAATAGAGCCTCAGAATGTGAGTACAAGTTCTCATCCAGGTATGGCTGTGGGAGCACTAGAAAATCACTTAATTAGCATTGTGTGGGGAAGTGTTTCCAAGCTCTCAGCTACTCTGCTTACTCTGTGTTGCTTTCAAGTCCTTTCAAGTGTGAAGAAATGCTGGAGCTTAGCATCTCTAAGTGAGGCTTCCACTCTGTGCTCCTCACTCCCAGGCCATGTAGAAAGAGGCTGCTCTGGGAAGGCAACACTCAGCTTCTGCTCTGCCCACAGCACCCAGCCAAGCAGCAATGAGTTCTGATTATTAGTTGGATAATCCTCTCTGTCAGAGCAGTCCTGCAGGGGGAATGAGCCAGCCAAGCCTTGACTGACAGGCAGCTTGGGCAGCACTTACCTGGGGTTCAACAGGGGAGACACAGCTTTGGGTATGGTTTGCAAACTGCCTGAGGAGCAGATGCTTCAGCTAAGGTCTCTCTTTGGTGGTTGGCCTCAACAGAAGCCTGGCTTCCTTTGGCAATGCCCCAGAACTCTACTGTATTGCCCTTTCACATAGCACAGGGGGAAAAAATGCACAGAAAATGACAGAATCACAAAGCAAATCCAAAATACAAAGTCAGCTTTTGTCCTTGCTTGTCTGCTGTCCCTGGATCCCTCTGGGTGTATTGGTTTCCAGTGGCTGACATTCCTTCCTAGGCATAATCATACTTATTGCATGAAGACATCAGCTCCTTGCTTCCCTCCTGGAGCTGGGGGGTGCTGGAAGTAAAGAGACACTACAAATGTTGAGGTCTGTGCAACAGAGCAAGGCAAGAGGCTTCCCTTCCCTTTCTCCACCCTCCTGTGTGCCTGCCTTCCTCTCACTAGATATCCATGGCAGTGCATCCCTCTTCCCCCTCCTGGTGCTTCTGTTCCACCAGGGGATTTTCTCATCAGCATTGTAAAACACCTCATTAGGAAGGAAGCAGGCAGAGGAGGCTTTGCTGAGCCAGAACCTAGGACCTAGGGGGGTTGATAGCAGCTTTTCTTTTGCTCCTCCTCAAGGTGGATGTGCTAGTTCCATCAATATTTTGCCTGATTTGCCCTGGTATATTCATCTTAATCTGTTTATCTAGTGAGAGGCAATGTTTCTTTTAGGAGGATCCAAGCAAAGCTTAGTCCACTTTTCTCCTCCTACCTTTCCTCTGCACTGCTCTGAAGGAGATTGCTCCATCAGATTTTATTTCCTTGAATTCTTTTTGTTTTCTTAAAGCTTCACCTGCACAAAGCATGTGTTTATCTTTAAAATCAAGCAGAAAAACTCTCTAGCTCCCTCTTTGCACTTGGCATTAAAAATTCTCAAAGCCATGTAGCCTGAGAGAATAGCCTTTCTAAAGACATGAAAAAGAATTGCTGATTTATTTATTATTTATAGCTCTCATTATATTTTAACTCCAGGGGGTGGCAAATATAGGATAGGCTCCTTCAAACAACTTGTGGGCCCTCCAGTGGTGCTCACCATGCTTCTGTGCCAAAGAAAGAAGCAAAAGTAAAAAGCAATCCAGGCAGCAGTGGGAAATAAGGACAGAGAGGGTGGGCACTTTCTGTGCCATGGGAGGCTGGAAGGTCTGGGACAAGAGCAACAGGGCTCTGGAGGATTAGTCTGAAGAGGAGCTGGGGGTGTTTGGGCTGAGGAAGAGGAGGCTCAGGGGAGACCTTAGCTCTCTCTACAACTACCTGAAAGGAGGTTGGAGTGAGATGGGACTTGGTCTCTTCTCCTGGGTTACCAGTGAGAGGACAAGAGGCAATGGCCTCAAGTTGAACCAGGGGAGGGTTAGATTTTGGATAGCAGGAAAATGAGTTGTCAGGCATTGACCCAGGCTGCCCAAGGCAGTGGTGGAGTCACCATCCCTGGAGGGGTTCAAAACCATCTAGATGTGGTCCTCAGGGCCATGGTTTAGTGGCATGGGGGTGACAGGTTGCTGGTTGGACTTGATAACCTTAGAGGTGTCTTCTATCCTTCATGATCCTGTGTGGCAGCTGGGGCTTTTGTAACTGGTGCCAGTGAGATGGGAGTGCTGGGAGCTGGCACAGGATCACCCCAGCAGTAGCACTCCCCAGTGGATAAAGGAATGCAGGAATTAAAAATACTCCTCCAGGCATGCAAGGAAACCATGTAAGAGGCAGAAAAATGGCATCCCCAGGTAGAAGGCTTTGTGAGCAGGGGGGTAGGGTTGTCATTTGGAAATGCACTTGGATTTCTGTTGCTTTCTTCATCCCATGGGCTATGGTCACTGATGTTTGCTGCTGAAACTCCCTGTGGGTCAGAGTAGATGAGGGGGTAGACAAAAGGGAGTGGGCAGAGAGAAACCCTGGACCCAAAGATGGTAAATGAGTGGGAATCACATGCCTGTGAGTGGGATGTGCTCAGAGCAGCAGATAGCAGCAGTGCATGCCCTAAAGCAGTGTCAGCCCTGCACGATTCACATCCTTCCTCATCATGCCTCCAGGCAGTGTCTTTGTCCTTCCCTTGCCCCATCTCATGGCCCACATGCCACTAAAGGTGTTTTCCAGAGCTGGCAATTAGCTCAGGCACCTGAAATGGGTGCTAATGAGGCTCAGTGTTGGCCTGCTCATGACACAGCTCCAGCTGAGAACACAAACCTGAGACATGCACAAGTGCAGTGCTGGAGGCTGGCAAGATACTTAGTTCTGGTGCCTCCACCACAGAGAGAGCTCTCTGGCTGACCCAATAGAAGCTGGTGGAGCTCCTGCTCCTGGCTAACAGAGCTCTCTAGCCATTACATGATACAGAAGCAGAAGAACCCAAGGGCTGAGCCCAGTGGTGCTGCTGGAAAGGTGCAACCTCAGCCTGCTGCCAGACAGGGCTAGGTGTAAAGCACAGTGGCCAAGATTTGCTGCCTTCTGACTGTCTCCACATCCAGGCAGACAGGCTGTATCTTTAGAGCAACTGGGGGGGAAAGATGTTTTAAAACTGCCTGTGGCTGACCCCTCCCACCTCTGGCTCCCAGCTAGATTGCTGTGTTTCAGACCTGGGGAGGGACATGACATGCTTCAGTCTGTTTTCACCTCTCTCTTCCTTTCTTCTACTCCCCTGCTGAGTGAGCAAGGGCAGAGGAACTCATAAAGCAAGGCAGAGATTTAAGTCAAAAGCAAAATCTTATTTGAAAGGATTTGCTCTCTGCTTCATTTTTTTGGTTGTTGTTCAATGTAGTTTTATTAACAAGTCTATTCAGTCAGAGCTGCAACCCATTGCCTCCCATGCCAGGAAGGATCTTTTTCTCACTGTCATTTGTCAGCTGGATTCCTCCCTGCTTGTGCTGCTGGGTTGTTGTTGTTTTTTTTTCTCAGCATATTCTGAATCCCACATTTTTCATCCAAAGCAGACACTTCCTATTGCAGGGGCACAGGGACACTGCCATCATCTTTTTTGTCCCTGACACACAGAGGCACACACATCTCTATGTGGATACACATTGCCTCCTTGGTTTTATTCTTCCTCTACTCTCAACTTTTAATTGAGTTTGTTGTGACTTTCTGACAGCTGAAGACATGAAATTACACTCCCAGCTACTCCTTCACAGAAACTGTTTGTGAGCACTGTCTCCATGGGCAGTTCCTTGCCCCTCCAGCCTGCAGTAGCTCTGGCAGCAGGAGGATGCACTGCTGGGTTGTGTTTTATCACTTGGGCAGGTCTGGAGCTTCAGCTGAAGTCCAGAAATCCCTGGTTTCTGCTCATTGGTATGTAGAGGGGAGGAGAGCACCCTGGCTTTGTGGGGCACCCATCTTTTGGGGCACCAAAACTTTCTGAGAGAGAAGAGGACCTAAGCCAATAAATGGAGCTCTTAACAGGTTGAGTCATGGATTGGAACTGAGCTGATGTCCAGAGCTACAGGCTAAGGGGAAAAGCCCAAACAAGATCACAGTCATGGATTCATGAAGGTTGGAAGAGACCTCTAAGGTCATCAAATCCAAACATCAACCTAAGTTATGCCTCTAAACCATGGCCCTAAGCACCACATCTAGGTTTTAAACCCCTCCAGGGATGGTGACTCCACCACTGCCCTGGGCAGCCTGGGCCAATGCCTAACAACTCTTGCAGGCAAGAAATTGTTGCTGCTATCCAATCTAACTCTCCCCTGGTGCAACTTGAGGCCATTTCCTCTTGTCCTCTCACTGGTAACCCTGAGGAGACCAACTCCCATCTCACTCCAACCTCCTTCCAGGTAGTTATGGAGAGCTAAGGTCTCCCCTGAGCCTCCTCTTCCTCAGCCTAGCAGTGACCAGTGCTGCTCTCTACTGTGCAATAGGAAGGTTACTGGGAGAAGGGCACTGCAAAACCATGGCTGCAGCAGATGCCCAAACCCTTGTTGTCCTGTACTTAAATCCCCTCATTCCTAGGATCCTGTTTGGACAAGGAGCAGGATCTATGGTGAGGTAAATCCTCAGGCATATCATTCCCATCAGAGAGGAAAGGCAGCAAATGCACTGAGCATGACTCTCCTTCCTCTGTGGTCAAGGACAGCATGAGGGAGACTTGTTGAGCAGAAAGTCAGCTTTAAGTGGGTAGCACAAGCAGCAACAGAGAGGATTTCTCTGCCAACCACCATCTCCCCACTGCTTACTGCTTTCTGACCAAGCCCCACAGCCTCTTTGCAGAGATCACTGAATTACAGCTTTAGAACTGTGCAGCCTAAACCCCACATGCCATGGGCAATTCTAAGCCTGCCAGCCCCCTGTGACATCCTGCTGCTACCCTAACAGTGGAAAGGCTTTGTGGTCTCCTGTTTGCCCTTTGAGCCAGTGCCTGTCCCTGGAGCATCTTTTCCTTAAAAATCAAAGTGATTTGGATTCTGTAGTTTAGAAAACAAATGAGTCAAGACTAGGGAGCCAGAATTTCTTCAGCTTCTAGCTAATGTCTTTAGCCTGTTAGCTCCCCTCAGGTCAGACTGTGGCACATCAGGGTTCTTTTTGTCTGCTTTTCTGACTAATGCATTAACCAACAGGAGAGAAATCCTAAGCTTTAAGTTTATTTCTGTACCAGATAAAGTGCCAGGATGGGATCTTTGTGCCTGCAGCACAGCCCTATCTTGGCCACACTGGTGGCTGTTGACCCTGCTGTGGGTAAAAAGAGACTTTCAAAGAAGTTGGCAAGGTATCAGATGAAGGCTCAGTTAATCCCACACATCTCAACAGCCTCTTTCATGCAAGAATGGCAAATGGATTTTGCACATGCTGTGGAAGCAAGCTCACTTCTATCCCTCAGATATAGGTGTTATCATCCTGTCACATGGCAGGGAAACAGAGGCAATGGCTTAGAGTGAAATTTTCCCTCTTTTCATCTTTTCAGATTGTTTCATTTTGGTGCTGTTTCCTCACAGCTTCTTCCCCTTTGCCCTTAATCAAAACCAAGAGATCTAGCTTGAAAGAATATGTTTTTGCTTTTGAATCTGAGAAGGTGCAAGAGCAATAAGCCTGATCCTCATACTGGGACAGATATTCAGCTGCCAGGAAGGTAGATCTAGCTGCTTGAATTTATAGAGTAGAGAGCTCAGGTTTATTCTAAGGACTTGTTTGGGCATTTTTCTCTTCTCTTATGCTTATATCATGCTTTGGGGGAAAAAACCCCAAATCTCTTTGCTGAGCATTCGTGTCTGTCAGCGTGGTTCTTGCAACCCAACTTGCTGCTGGGGCTGAGAACATGCTGATTTATGACCACATCCCTGTTAACATGCTTGCAGCTCTAACAGTTGGCCAGCACCCAGCTCCCAAATCCAGCTGAGAGGCAGTCATGCCAAATGGCTTGCATTGATTACTGAAGCTGCATCTCAAAGCCTGCTCCTCCCAAGCATGTCTTGGCTTCCCTGGGAACCCATCATTTATCTGAGCCATGAAGTGACAGCCACATTTGCTCCAGTTCTGCTTCAAGGTTGCTTGCTTCATGTTGCACAAAAATAGGAGGCAGCTCATGTATGAACTGGTTCCTTTCCTTTTGGCTCTGTCCCACACGTGGAGGCAGCAGCTCCCTGAAGTTCTCAGCACGTGGACCATCCAGGTCCCTGCACCACCTGCTGGAAACTCTTCCTTCCTCTCTTGTCCTTGCTGTTTCTTGCTGATCTTTCCACTTGCATCTACAGATTTGGGAAATGGAATTTTTGTCTGTTGGTGCCCAATAGCTTCTCTTTGGATGGCATTGCCATTGCCTAATTCTTGGCTCCTGGGAAAGATCTTTGATCAGATCTATGGATTCAAGGAGGTGCTCAGCCCTTGACCCCCTTTCTGAGCCCTGCACAGAGTGCATTAGCATTGCCTTGGCCATTTTCAGCCTTTGCAGATGGGTTCCTCCTCACTTAAGTATTCAGCTCCCTTTGGTTTTGCCTCAGCCTCCACCCAAGCCATGGATGGGAATATGCTGCAGCCCTCTAGGTAGAGACCCAAAGCAGGAAAACAATGGAGTTATCTGCCAGCAGGAGTTAATGTGGGATTCAGACTCTAATTAGATGGGGAGACTGGGAACAAATATGTAAATAGCAAGATGACTATTGCAAAAAATATTTTTAGATATTTGTACTGCAGGATCTCTTGATTTGCTGCTGGGACTGGGAGGTTTATCTCTGGGGCCTCTTAGGAAAGGAAGGAAAACTTAAGTGCAAAGCAAAGCAGTGGTTGCCTAGTTTTGGTTTTCAGCTGTGCTGGAAAAGGGGGAGGGCAGGGGAGCATTGCTCACTGAAGAGGAATATGAAGGAAAGAAAAGAAAAGAAAGACCCAAAGATGCCTCAGCACTTTGAGCTCTCTGAACACCATGTCCACCTGGCCACACACATGGGCTGAGGAGTTCATGTCTGTGATACTTAACCATGCAAAAAGACCCAACAGAGCTGCTTCCCCCACCCTCCTGAAACCAAGCCATGAGACACAGTTTGGTCTTTGATTAGAACTAGAGCTAACTGGCAAGAAGAGTTTAACAAGAGTAAGGAACAGAGGCAAGGGGGCTACAGGTCTGTTCTCTGTCCTTAAGGGCTTGGTCTGGCTCCTAGTGCTGTAAGTCCAGATACATCCTCAGAATGCCACAGGAATGCACAGCACTCTCTGGTGCAGACAAGGCACCTGGAAGGACTTACAGGCTAGGTTCACAGAGGTGCTTAGACACTTTTTGTCCTGGGTCCCTTAGTGATGCACTCAGGGTGACCCAGGACAAAGAACATCCTGCTCTGCAGCCCTCAGCTGAGGCCAAACAAGGCTGTGCTCTGAATTGCTGCTGGAGGCTGTTCTGAGGTGTGGTAGCCTCAGCCCAGCTGGGGATTTGGCCATTGCATCACTTACAAGGATCTCAGGGCTTCAAAAGCTGCTGGAACAACAGCTCCAGGCAGGAGCTAGTGTTCTGTGGCAGGTAACAGAGTTTGTAACATGCCGATTGGCAGAAATAAAGGAAACTGGTCTTACTGGTAATGCAATTGCCACTTAAGATCACCCAAACAACCTGTGAAAAAGAAGTTGCCTAGAGGAGAGTCTGGCCTTTGAGTAAAAGCTGAAGGAAATTACTGTGGTACCTCAGGGGAGGCTCTGATTTAAGACAGGTCAGAACAGTTCTTGGTACAAATTGCCCTGTGTAATTTCTTGTCTGCAAAGTGCCAGCCTATCTCTACTCTCAGATCCCTGCATCTCCAAGAACCTTTCCTCCCATGATCTCTTTTCATCCTCCTTCCCTGAACTCTTGACCCACCTGCTTTAAATAGAAAGCATCTTGCCCTTCTGCTATGAAATACAGACCTAGTTATCCTTAAAGAGCAAACAGCCACTTGCAAAAAGTGAGTTTCTACATTGCTTGAGCTCCAACTCTATCTTCTCAGCCCAGAAAAGGGACCTGTTTCCTGACAGGGGAATGCTTAGCTGCTGAACTGTATCCCACCAGCAGAATTAGAGCTGCTCTGAAAGGGAAAGAAAAAGAGAAGAGACAGTAACAGCCTTTGAGCTGGAAACCTGATTAGCATCAAGAGCATGTTTCCTCTGAGGCATAATTCTTACCAATTAATTTTCATGCAATGAAAAAGAGATTCCATCTGGAAGCCACAGACTAGCCACAATCATCTTGACCAGTGTTCATTTCCCAGAGTTAGCTTTTTCTTGCTGAGAGTCTGATCAACTCCAATGGCATGCAGTCCAGCCCCAAATGCAGCTCTGCAGCTGGGGCTTCTGTGCTCTTCACAGAGTCTCTCCAAACCTGGTCCTTGCTTCTCTGTCTAACCTCCCCCCACTGCCCTCTGAGGGCTGCTCAGAGGAGGAATATTGCTTGTCATCTCTGCTAGAGGAAACTCCTCTTCCACTAAGAGCTCTGTAATGTGCTGCAGCAGTTTAGGATTGCTTCTGGAATTCTTTGATTTGAAACCACAAAGGTTCTGGTATCATCATGCCAGGTGTTGTCTCTGGAGAAGGAAGGAGGTTCCCTGTCAGGACACAGGTGTCATTAGGAAACTCTTGGAGCTAGCTCCCATTTGGAGATCAAGCAGAGCTCCTAACCTGTCCTGGGTTAGCAGGCAGTAGGAGGGGCAGCTTGTCACAGCTAGATAATATCTTTCCTAAGTCATCTGGAGGCCTCTGTGCTCTGAGGGACTGGAGATTCAGCTGCCTCTTGCTAGGAAAATGCACATGAGGTGAGTCAGGCCATGACTTAGCTGACTGCTAGTCTTGTTCCTAGTGAGCACAGCATGAATGGAGCCAGCCCACACAAAGCCTGGCTTTACTGGTTCTAAATGAGCTCTAGAGAAGGCACAGAGCCAGCCCAACCCATTGCCAGCATCGACAAGTTTGTCCACTGAGACACAGCTACCCATTTTCTGCCTCTCCTGGCCCACAGCACCATCCATGGTGGAGAAATGGTGCTGGGGCATTCACTGTGAGAGCTAGATTTCTCTTTAATTCTGCAGAGAAGCTTGTGAGAGCCAAGATAAAGGAGGCATGCACAGGATGACATGGAGATGTGGAGTCAGGAAGGCAACCCCCCTGCTTGACTTTCATTTTCCTAACACAGGCCAGTCACAAGTGCTGCTTTATCACCTCCTAGCAGCAGCTGGCCAGGTCTATGAAGGCTTGGCTGTCTCCTGCCCACTGCTCTTAGGAGAGCTAGGTGGCTGGGTTTCATCTCTGAGCTCTGCCAGTCCTTTGAACTGCTGCTGGAGGGATGCAGCAATGGCTGCAGCAGCAAGGGGAAAGGCAGTGAGTGAGTGGGTGGGTGGAGTGGGAGCCTGGAAGATACTTTGCCATTAAGTGGTGTCATTTAGCCTCTGCTCCATGTTTTTATTTTGCCCAGCTGTGTCTGTGTGCATTCAGATTAATCCTGTTAGCTGGCAGGAGCAGGGCTGCCTGCTGCTGATCAAGAGTGCTTCTGTGATTTCCACTTGATATGCAGTTGTCTTGGAGAGGAACTTTGCAGCCTCTCTCCTTGCTGGGGCTGGGCTCCTTTGCAGACCTATTTGGGAGTCAAGAGGGAGAGCTGCAGAGGGCAGGCTGCTGCCTTCCTTGGAGAGTGTTTGAAAGAGGAGGGAAAAGGGGCAGTGGTCACCCAGAGGGCACCTCTGTGTGGCTCTCACCTTTTGGCAGGGTAGGAAGTGGCCAGTTTATGGCTGTGGATTTGTGCTACTGTGACAAACCACATTGGGTTCTGGTCACCTGCAATGAGGGGGGAAAAAAAGAGAGAAATTCTTCCTCAGCACAAGTGCCAGGAGTGCCTGGGGATCTGCAGAGTCTGGTCTCTGCCCTTCCCTTTGCCAGGGAATGAACTACTTATTGAAACTAATTGCTCATTTAACTAATTACCACTCATCAGCCAAGCCACTGTGGCTATGTGCACACTCTTAGCCTCTTACCTATGAAATGAAAAGATATTCCCCTTAAGAAAACCTCTTAATGATTAGCATAGCTGAGTTAACTGGCCCATGATCAAAAGTGATGCCCTGTGCTCCTAACAGCTACACTAATAAAGCATAATCCAGAACACACACCTTTGAACTGCCAGAGAGCTGGTTCATTAGGGAACATCTTGGTGAGCAAACTGAGGATGGAACAGAGCTGGGTGCCAAGAATTTGCTGTCCTAGCTCAGAGATGACCTCTGCAGTGTTATTTGTACCAAGGGGATCTGTGCCCTGGTTCATCTGGTTTGTTTCTCTAAGTCTCTTCTCTGCCCTAGACCTACCTGGTTCAGGGAAACTTGCTGTGTTGGGTGTGCTGGAAGTGGAACATCTTCAGCAAGAGGTTCAGGTGGGGATTAGCCATCTCTCTGGGTAACCAAAACACAAAGTTATCTTAGTTGTGAAGGGTAAAAATTCCTCATGCCTACAGAGTGTGCTGGGATGAGAGTTTTGTTCTGGGTTATCTCTCTCTGCTTCCCATGTAGCTGTTCTTCTAGCAGAAGCTAATGGTTTGGGGAATATTGAGTCATTACATCTCCTTGAAATTATTTTTTCTTGAAAGTATATCAAATAATAAATGATTCAGTTGGGAAATCTTTCCTTTTCTTAGACCTTTTTTTTTCCTCTTTAATACATTGTTCTGTTTAGGTTCCTCTGCTCCTTTGATTGTGTGTATTATTCCATCATCTCCAAAGCACTGCACACAAAATATTAACCTTATTAGCCATATTGTGTGTATCACTGTCTGCACAGTTTCCCCATGGTGAGTCTATCTACCCAAAGGCATGTTGCAGATGCCCAGCTGCCCCCTTGCCAGCCCCTTCAGTGTGATCTAGAGGTGACTTTTCAACCTCTCTGATTCCTGTCCCAATAAATGTGCTACCCTGGAACAAAGAAAAGCTGAAGGAAATCCTTCCATCCATCATCTTCTCTGCCTCTGTTGGCAAGGTGAGGGTTCCCAGTGATGCTCTGCAGTCTCTTCAGACAGACAGTGGAGCTGTGCTGGGTTCCCTGCACTAACACCACCTTTTTTTCATCTGCAAGTGGCTCCCAAATGTGTGAGGTGTCTGCACAGCAGTTGATCTCAGCAGCATTCTTAGGAGACCTGACAGTAAACTCTTTGCTGCCACATGCTCCTGAGCTCTAGGGACAGGTGGATTCCAAGTGAGATTAGATGTGTTTGAGGACAATAATCCTGCCTTGGCTGGAGACTAGACCTGAAGTTCCTGCCTTACTCCAAGCTCTTTTTGTTGACCTGAAGCCAATCTCACCTTCCCTGTGCTTCTGTTCCCTAGAGTCATAAATGAGGATTCACTTTCACCTGAAGTGTTGGGAAACTAAATGCCCCAGAGATCCTGATGCACAGCTGGGATGCTCATGTGTAGGTAAGAGGTTTTAAAACTACTAAAAGTGGTATTAATAAAGTACATAAGCTAAGAAGTAACTGATGGGGTCATGAGGAAATAGCTCTCCCTAAACACACTTTATCCCACATCTGTCTACTGGCATCTTCCACTGAAGCATCTGGCACTGTCAGATGGGTTCCTGAACCAGCTGGACTTGCTCTGCAGTTCACTCTAACACTGTCTTTGCTCTTGCATCTCCTGACTGATTTCCCTCTGAAAGTTTCCACTTTCTGTTTGCTGGCTTGTCAGTGGGGATTGATTGCTACAGAGCAGGATCTATACCCTATCCATGTGGAAACCTGATGCAAACAGAGACTTGATTGGGACTGAGACAGTTTAATTTTTTATAATAGGATTGGAAATGGTACATGAATGTTGCTGGCTGCTGTTTGGACTTTGGGGAGTTAGCCAACTTGGAGTATGATGAAGGGGAGAGGGAGGAAGAGCTACAGAACATTTGTTTCTTTACCTGGGAGGCACATGGTGGTACAGCAAATTGAAGGTCACAAATCTGTGTCACTGGCCTGTGTCCATCTGCATTAAATGTGTATTTCAGGTCCCTTTTGCCTATTCTCCTCCCCACCAGGTCACCACTGCAAGCCCAGTCCTGTGTTTGCTAGCCCAGCCAGGGAGCCACTCTTGCTGCCATCAAATGCCTGGGAAGTGAGCTGGGTGGGAAGGGTTTCTGTGGACACTGAGCAGTTCCCATCACTTACAGAACCAAACACAATACTCAGCAGTTTCCTTGCTGATCACTGCTGCTGAGGTTTGGTAAGGGGCTGGGACAGAGAGTTGGATGCCCTCAGTGACAATCCTTGGCCCCAGCAGAGCCAAAACTTGACCTGATGAGAGTTGGTGTCCCAGGGATGCAGTCATGGCACCAATTGGCTTTGGGCTTGTCCTGTGCATAGACAAGAGTTGAACTGGGTGATCCTTGTGGGTCCCTTCCAGCTCAGGGCATTCTCTGATTCTCTGATCAGAGCCACAGCAAAGAGAGGAGTGGAGAATTCAGCAGAAGCTGCTCCTGCTGTTGTGTGTGGAGACAGAACAAAGGCAGGTCTGATAAAGTGGAGTCAGGCTGGGAGACCTGGGACACTGCTGTCCCACCTGCCAGCTCTGCTTCAACACTCAGAGCATCAACCAGCTGAGGATCTTGCCAGGAACAGCCAACTGGTGTATTTTAATTAGAGGGAGAGTGAATTACAGCAGACTAGGGGAACCTGCCTTTTGCAGAAGGGCTGGGGGAAATGGAAAGACTAGCATTTGCAATTGAAGGTTTAGTTAGATAATGCCTGTCGGTGCCAGTAGATTACAGAGTGGATATTAAATCCTCCAGGATTTGCAAGGGGAAAGTACTCACAGAATCCATAAGTAGGAAGGAGAGCAGAGCTATGGAGCTGTCATCCCCTGGAGGTCCCCAGCAGGAAAAGAAAATGTGCAGTAAATCTTTCCTTTGAAGGAGGCTGCAGGTAGAGAGCAGAGAGATGCAGGCTGTGGCCTTTAAAGGTTGCCCTGCTAAGAAGCTTGCTTCCTTCTGACAGCAGCCAAATGGCACATGAAGAGGTAATGGGGTCTGTCAAACTGCTGGAGCAGTGGAACAGGTTGCCCAGAGAGGTTGTGGAAGCCTCATCCATCCCTGGAAGCTTTTAAGGCCAGGCTGGATGAGGTCTGGGCAACCTGATCTAGTGGGAGGTGTCCCTGGCAGGCAGGGGGGTTGGAACTAGCTGATCTTTAAGGTCCCTTCCAACTCTGATGATTCTATGATTTCTGTTGAGTTAATGGAGAGTTGTTTGTTTAAAAATCCAAGCAGAGGGAAAATCTGGGGTAAAAAGAACATACTGAACCAGTTTTGTACTTCTGATGCTTGTTTGTTAGGATACTGTCTGGATGGCTGTGCTGTGAGATATGGGCTTTACTTGTAGCAGGCAACAGAGTGTTTTCTGCTGGTCTGTGAGCTGTGGTGAGCTGCTCCAGGAGAGCTGAACAAGATGAAAAGCACGTTCTTGTGGCACTTGGAGGTAGCACGGTCACCAGCTACACCACACTTGCAGATGCTGAGTATTCCCTGTTTGTTTCCAGCCCCAGTCCCACCTGTGACAGATCCACATGCTTTACCTTAAGTGTAGCAAGGGATCTCTTGAAGGCAGGTCCTAAACTAGCCCCCAGGATGATTAAATATTAGAGGCAGAATCTGGCCTTGACTGAGGGTCTGAAGCTGGTGTCACTGTCCCTTGGCTGTGGTGTGGGCTGGAGGAAATGCTCTGCTACACTGCATCATTTCAAGGTCTCCAGCCTGCAGAGCTAGAAGTGGAGAGATCAGATTGTTGCCAGTGAAAATTCAGAAGCTATCATAGCCTCTGATTGAGCAGCCCAACAGTTTTGTTCAGAAGGCATCCCTGTATCTTACACTTTCTAATTAGCAAATTCCAACCCTTTTATTCCTGTGTTATCTTTGTGCAAGAGAGTGGCAAATTTATGTCATTAAAGTATTGCAACAAAATTTCAAGGTTCACAAGCAATTAGATTTCATTGTTCCTGTTTATGCCTCTGAAGAATTGTTCATTTTCAAACCTTACTGTTAATATCTGCAAAGCTAAAAGAGCAGCTGGTCTTGCTTGGGTGGCAGAAGTCAAGCCACTGAGTGAGCTGAATGAATTATTAGAGATCAGTTTTTGGAGCTGTTTGCTTGGACTCTTAGCAAGTGATACCCAAGAAATGGATCTGTTCCCCTTGCACTAGCACCCATCACAGAATCCCAGAGTGTTAGGGGTTGGAAGAGACCTCTGGAGATCACCTAGTGCCAACCCCCCTGGCAGAGCAGGGTCACCGAGAGCAGGTTGCACAGGATGGTGCCCAGCTGGGGTTGGAATCTCTCCAGCGATGGAGACTCCAGCACCTCTCTGGGCAGCGCTCTCCCTGGCTCCAGAGCCCAGGATGAGGTATCTATAGCAGTAACACTCAGCACAGACTCACAGTGTCCCTCTCTCCGCTGGCCCCAAGCACCCTAGCTGCTGGGACCCATCCCGATCCCGATCCCGATCCCGATCCCCATCCCGATCCCGACTCCCGCACCCGCTGGCGGCGCTGGAGCGTGGCGNGCCAACCCCCCTGGCAGAGCAGGGTCACCGAGAGCAGGTTGCACAGGATGGTGCCCAGCTGGGGTTGGAATCTCTCCAGCGATGGAGACTCCAGCACCTCTCTGGGCAGCGCTCTCCCTGGCTCCAGAGCCCAGGATGAGGTATCTATAGCAGTAACACTCAGCACAGACTCACAGTGTCCCTCTCTCCGCTGGCCCCAAGCACCCTAGCTGCTGGGACCCATCCCGATCCCGATCCCGATCCCGATCCCCATCCCGATCCCGACTCCCGCACCCGCTGGCGGCGCTGGAGCGTGGCGCCGTGCTGCCCCCTGCTGGCCGAGATCGGAACTAGCCCTGAGGCTGCGATTCTAGGTCCCGTCTTCCATTCTCGGTCCTGTCCTCGATCCTTGGTCCTGTCCTCGATCTTCAGTCCTGTCCTCAGTCTTTGAGCTGGGTGTGCAGCAGCACTGGGCTCAGACCACACTTCCAGGCTGCAAAGTTCATTATACCATGTCTGGGGCTGCTCTGAATAGACTCCCCAAGCAGGCAGGACACAGCCCAGCAGCTGTGAGGTTCATTACTCCATCCTCAGGCTGCTGGCACAGCACAGTCCTGCTCCTGCCTCTGACCACTCAGGCTCAGAGCTCGATTAGTTTTTTTCCTAATGTCATAGAGTCCAGGAGTGCAGAGTGTGCTTGTAACTTGCTCTTCTCATGCTTAAATGGTGGAACTGAGACGTTTGCAGCAATTTGAGGACAGGAAGAAGATTTCTCTTTGATTGCTTTTTAATCACAGTAATAACAGTAATGGAGGTAGTGAGTGGAATTGATGGGAAAGAGCTGAGCTCTGTTCCCTGGTAACTCCCATGTGAGATAAACAAGGAGAATTTACTGGCTTCTCAAGTGAATTGGTAGTGTCCTCGTTCTTCAGGAATGACTGTCAGCAGTGTCTGGGGAACACTAGCTGGTACCCAGCACCTGGGAGAAGAAACACACCAGGCATCCTCTGGAAAGCTCCCTGTCTTAGTGTAGTTAGGCTAAAAGAATAAACCTTGTCTGCTGCTGTTCTCATCCCCACAGATTCACAAGTACAGTTGCTCTTTTTAACCGACGGCCAAGGCTCCCTTTATGCATGTCTAGCCTTGAATCTGCATCTCTAGCAGCCCACAAGAGATGTCTCCTCTCCCTCAGAGAAAAGAGATGCCATTACATAGGCAAGAACTTTGAGCTGTTCAGAACTGAAGCCTATATCCCCAGAAGGTGGTGGAGGGTCCCAGAGGTGCCCAGAATCAAGCTCCTGGGGAGACACAAGTTCAGGCTGGGGCAAACCAGTGCCTCAGCTCAGCTGGTTTCCTTGAAGTCTGATCTCTCCCAGGCTGATTTTGGCCTGTGCATATGTGAGAAAGCACTGCCCCCTCCCAGCCACCCACCCCGTGGGAACTGGTGAGGTTTAACCCTGGCAGGGGAGAGGCACTGAAGTCACAGACTACAAGCTGAGGGGTTTCTAGAAATGCCCTTGCAGGGAAGGACTTGTGTGGCCCCCATGTTTTGGAACTGACCTACCTGGGCACATCTACAAGGTAGTCTCAAGGTATTATACTAGAAGTGTGTCCACCAGTCTGGCTTTGACCTTCAAGGATGTGGGAATTTTCCCTGACCTGACATGACCCTGACCCATAATATCCAGACAGCAGTGAAAACAAAGGCTCTGGAAGCTGGGCTAATGGGTTCTTCAACCTCCTTCTTCATATAAAGAACATATTGGAGAGACTCAGCTTCACTGCCACCCTTACAGACATCCAAACCCCAAAGACAGAGACCTCATCCTCACTGGTTTTTGGTCAGACATGGAGCTTTCTCCTTTATTTCTGCAGTATGTGTTGCACACGGGAAGGGCCTCGTTTACATCAGCGCAGTGGTGTCCTGTCTGAGGAGATGGATTTCCTCTTGCTTTGCTGGTCAAGACAAACATGATACAAACAGTTCATGCACAATACACCTCCAAACCTCCACTGCTAGCTCCCCAGGACTGCAAAGGTCCAGCAGGGCTGGAGCTGTGACCCTGTCCCATACTCCTCTGACTGAGAGAAGGACTAAGGGGAGGCTAGCAGGGCTGGAAGGGGAGAGCCTGGGGTCCTCCAGGCTGAGGCAAATGGGGAGCAGCTCTGTTCCTGTCACTGCAGTGTGACAGTGTGCAATGCCTGAGTGAGGCCCTGGAAGTGAGGAGAAGAAAGGGAGCCAACAGGTTGGGAGTCATGGGGTAGGGCAGAGGCAGCAGGGGAGGGACAGTGGGAGGAAGAGGACACTCTCTTCCTCAGGGGGGTCTCTTGTATGCTGGGAGAGGGGCAGTGCAGAGCCCTGCTGACACCACAGCAGGCCTTCTGGAGGGCAGGAAAGGAGGGGATTTTGATAGCCAGGTTTTGGAGGAGGAGGGATCATGCCCTATTTGGAAAATAGAAGGGAGGTGGTGGAAGCTTTTACTAGAATAGAAGGGACCCAAGTGTTTATTGGACACCTGCTCAGGGGCAAAACAAACAGTGAGACCTAGGGGGGTGCTTATTTTATCCTTTCACACACATACTCAAACCCCTCAGCATATTTCCTAGCCACTCTGTTCCAGTTTCCCTTTCTTCACATCCTTCCCTACCAAGCTCCTCTCCTCCCCTCTGGTCATTAAGGAAAAGATAAAGGAATTCAAAATCAGTGCCATTTCAAGTATTCTGGAGCAACCAACTCTCAGCCTCAGCAGTTTTGTCTGAGGTGCTGGATTTTAAAAGCAGCAAGTTTCTTTGCACAGGGATTAGCCAGAAAGTGATTTTGGGGGAGCAATAGGTGTGACCTCTCTCAGCAAGGGGTTGCAAGCATGTGGGGGTAGGAAGGGTGGGGGAAAGCCATTCCAAAAACCACTTGCATAGAGCAAACCATGAAAAGTAGCTGCCAGGGCTTGGTTTTCTGTTCTGCAGCTGCTTATCACTGTTTGAGGGCTGTGATCCTGCCATGGCCCATCTGCTCCTCACTGGCCTGGGAAGGGGTTTGCATAGCATGGACCTCATCTCTCAGCTTTCTCCAATGGGAAAGAAAATCATCTCTGTGAGATCATGGAAAGGTTTAACCAGCCCTTGCTGGTTTGCAAGCTGGGTGCTGAAGTGATTCATCTAACCAGGGGACAAAAGAAAAATGTTATCCTGAGCAAAAAGCTATGGTTCTAATTCTCATTGCCTGTTGCAGGAACAAAAAAATACCTGAAGCAGAATATATAAATCAATATTGGGCTAGGGCAGTTAAAAAAAACCCACCACAAAACAAAAAAAGCACCCAACACCTATGGCATCTCATCAATCTTATGTTAGCAGGATGGATTTTCTCTTCATGTCTTAATTTGAAAAGCTGGCTGCAGGGGGGTACTTGAATGGGAGAGGAACACCTCTCTGCTGGTAGCTGGCCTTGGGCTGTAGCAGCTCCAAATAGGTCCTGTTGGCTGGCTTTTTGGAAGGCAACAGGAGCAGAAGGGCTCTGAGGAAGCATGCTGCCATGGGCATGGGCTGAGGGGAGTCTGCAGGGGTCTCAGGAAGGTGGCAGCCCTGGACCTGGCCCCAGTGAGAGCGGTGTGTCCCCATCTGAGGCAGGGCTGGGTGGCAGGGTAGAGAGACATGGGAAGAGCTTTAGCTTGTCATTGCTCCCAGTGGCTGGCTGGGACCTCTCTATTCCAGGAAGACCTTTGCATCCCCCTCAGCTTGGGACCTTCACCAGGACTTAACAGCTATGGTCACAGAAACACACTCAGGGCAAAGGGGGCAGAGTGGTGGTGGTGGGGGGTGTTGCTACCCAAGCATGCATGCTTCCCAGGAGAAGCAGAGCAGCTTGCTCTGCAGAAGCAAAGGGAAGGGCATTGACAGAGAGGGAATAAGGAGGTGACAGCAGAGGATGAGGTTAAGTTGTTAAGGCCTGCAGAGCTTTCAAGGTAATGTGGAAAAAGTCCTTGTTTCCCCTAGTAAAGGCTATTCCCTTCTGCACCTTCCCTCTCCCTGGCAGAGATTAGAGCAGTAAGGTTAATATAGTAGCAGGTACATCCATGAAAATCCGCAGCTGAGTCTTCACTCCAAGTGCTGCCAGCTCTTCCCTAAATCTTCAGCAGTCAGGGTGCCTCGTTGGAGGTGGCTCCATTGCCTTTGTTGACGTAAAAGGGGCGGTAATGGGACTGCAATGGAGAATTTGGGGCACGTGAGTTGGACCTGCTCTCTTCTCCTCACCACCTACACTGCACCCACTCTGCCCAACCCTACTTAACACCTTCAGCCTCTCCTCTTGCAGAGCAACACCAGCTCGGCTCACTGCTGGAGGTGCTGCAGGGATCCAGTGCAAATGCTGTTGCTCTCTGATTTATACTCGTGCTTTGCATGGACCTCACTCCTGAGCCAAGAATCTGTGCACCACAGCAAATCTCAGGCTATGACTCATGGCTTGCTGAGAAGTTTCTGGGAGAAAGAGAATGTCACCTTTCTTTTTATGCTTCTGTCAGTGTCTTTTAATTGCTCACTAACCTGAGAACTCCTGGGGCTCTTCACACTTAAAGGCATGCCCTGTTCTGGGAGTGCTCAGCTGAGTGGCTTGGTGTTTGTTTGTGCTCTCTGCTTAGCAAGCTAAAACACTTCTGGATGGAAATCCTCCCAGAATGGAGAATTGTTTATTCCCATCTCCACATGTTGCAGGGCCCAGTGCTAAATGTTTGTGGAAACAGCAGTGGAAGCAGAGAGGTGGGGCAGAGCCTAAAGGAATTGCCCTTTTCTGTCTCTCCAGCTGCCTCCACTGCAGTCCCTAGATGTGTCTCACCAGGACCTACCCCTGGATTTTCATTCTTACCTGCACCAATACAAACAAGCAACATGTGGCAAAAGCTGTGCTGTGAAGCCTTAGCATTGGCTTGGGGTGATTGCAAAACACAGCTGCTAATTTATGGACTCTGATAGCTCATTGCACTGTCCAAGGCCAAATCTCCAGCCTGGATGAGAATGTGCTTCCACCAATAAAGCAGTGACAAGGCAGCCAGGAACAACTGTGGTTTTGTAATGTCTGATCTGTCTTAGGTTTGATCCTCTGCCCAGACCTCACTTGCAGAAGCTAGGAGAGACCACACAGGAAGATGCTGGCAGGTTTTTGTGCAGCAGGCAGCAGCTGGAGGGCTGGAAGCATGGGCAGAGCAAAGCCAATCCACCTTGGTGCTCAGTGCCCACTCCCAATACCTCCTGCTCACTGCTCCCTTTGGTTGAATTTCCTTTCATTTTATGGCTTTCATTTCCAATATCATTAAGAGATGGAAGAGGGAGGGCTTCATTTTAAAGAACACCCTGTGGATTAAAAAGATATTCCTCCTTAAACAGCAGAGTCCTTTGTGCAAATTCATATTTACAGAGCTTTTAGAATGTGTTTTACTTAAATACATATTTAAGACTATTTTAAAAGCTAGATTACTGGCCCAATAGACCATAAAAGCTCCTGCAGAGCTACTGCAGTCCAGAGCATGTATTTCTATTTGGAGACTTTTTAATGCTTATTATTTATCTTCTCAGTTTTTAAGTTCAGGGCTATCTGGTGAATATTGGCTTATAAAAGTGAAATAGCCACTGCAAGTGCATGCATGAGAGAGAAAGGGGGACAGAAGAGGACTGGTGGCTTCAGGTGGAAGAAGTTACCCAGACTTTCTCTGTGTGGGGGCTAAGGAAAGCCTGGGTTGTGTTCATGCAGCACAACACACTGACTGTCAGGCAGTGAGGTGCTTACTGCTAAGACCCTTCTTGCATCCATCAGTGCTCAGTGCTAAGAGAGACTTCACTTTCCTGGCCAGACTTCCCCAGTATCCCACCAACACTACAGGTATCTAAAATGACTGGGAAGAGCCTCCACCTGAGCACAGACATGATGGAGGAGATGATCTTCTAGGCAGGCTGTGATCAAACATAAGACAGAGAAGATGTTGCAAAACTTGGCTGTTCCTAGGACATACATTTTGCTGTAGCACATTCAGAGACTGTGATGCAATCTACCAAGGAACATCCCTTCCACTGGCATTCATCTCCTGCTGGGGCCTTGAAAACAGAGCAGAGACACACAGCTGCCACCCTTAGGTAGCTACTTTCTACCTGTTTTGTGCTAGTAGTGCAGATGAGTGACTTAGAGATGTTCTAGTGATTCCTGATTGCAGTTTGACCTCTCATCTTTGACACTGCATCTGCCCACTGCAGGATGGAACTAACAAGATACTTTTCTATGGTTGCCTTTGGTGTAATTACAAACAAACTTTTGCTTTCTAGATGTGAGAGACTAGTAGAAGTGCCTGACACCCCTGCAGGGAGCAAAAGCACTACAGGTTGCAACATGTAGGCTCTAGTATTTCTAGCACTACAGGTAGCAGCATGTAGGCTTTGGTATTTCTATAGCTTCTAGAAGCCTGAATCAAATTTTAGACCAGGGCAAACTGTTTTGCAAATGTCATTTTGAAGTATTCATTCTTCCTACAACCTAGAGCTCTGGAGGTGTGTGTGTGGAGAGGGTTAACCTGAATCCTTCTGGGGATGCAGTTAACCACAGGATAAAAGAAACCAAAACTATAGAAGCTGTTGACTTGAAGGTTTGCCTTTCCTCTCTCCAAAGGACCCAAGCCCTAGTCCCTGAAGTCTCAGGTATCCCTAGGACAGGCAGTTCCTCTTGCTGCAGCTGTGCATGTGCTCTCACACCAAGGGAATAGTTCTTACCAATACAGACTGCTTAGTGGATTTCCATGTCTGTGGCGTCACCTTTGCAGACTGATGTCTCACTATGGAAGGATAAGCTGTGACAACATAAAACAGCCTTGTTATAGATCCATCCCTGCCACCAGCCCTGTCTTCCCCTTGCCAGCGTCAAGATGAGTAGCAGGACTGGAAGTGCCACATAATTAGTAATGCATTGCTTAACGTTGAAATGCAGCCATTTCTGGGGTGGGACACAACAGCCATCAGAGATGCCTATTCCACCACCCAATCAGTTAGGAAAAGAGAGTAAAGAAGGTCTGTCTAATTAAAATGGCTAAGGAATGCAGAGAGGTGGAATGCAATCAGCCCAATTAAATTTCAACTGAGCCCCAACCGAAGCCTTCTGCCTCTTGCAAAGAACACTCCAGGCTATTTAATTACAGCAAAGAGCCAAGGTCTGAGGTCGATGTCAGGAATTAATGACAGTACCTCTGGCAGCATGATAAGCCCTAGACCCCTTCTACCACACCAGCTTCCTTCTGACTCAAACATAGCACCAGTCCTGCTGAATCACCACCACTTGCAGCACTAGCAGGCAATGGCTTTTCCTCACCACCTCCCATTTGCAAATGAATCAGGCTTGACTCTGCTGGGGCAGATGCTGATTCTCTTGAATTCCACCTCTGGTGCCCTTCAACTAGTGGGTAGTGAAAAGAGGATTATGAGACAGGGAATGGGGGGGTGTCTGGTTCAGCTGAAGGAGGACAGGCAGCTACTGCTTCTGTTTGTAAAGGTTGTGCTCAGTGGCTTTTACTCTTTCAGGATGAGAGCTTCTTTGGAACACTGATAAGCTAGAGGGGTAAATGACAACTAACATCATTTCCTAGTATCTCTCTCTCCCTGGTCCCTAATGCCTCTAAAATCAGCTCAATTTCTCATCTCTATTTATGCCAAAGAAAAATGTAAAACCCCTTCAACTATTCACTGGATATAACTTTCTTTTAACACTCCAATAAGTTCCTGTTGCCCTGATCCAGCAGAGAAAGTTCCTCATGTCGACCTGTTCATGTATCTAAGATTGACAGTCAGGGCAGGAGATATGGGCTGCTCCTGGTCCAGGCTCTCTCTGGGGGAGCAAGAACAGGATCAAATGTCTTATCACCTAAAAAAAAAAAAGGGAAAAAAAAAAAAGGCAGAAGGAAAGGGTAAAACAACTAAACAAACAACTAAATGCCTAGTACCGGTCTTGGTGAAGAGGCTCCCGTCAGACTGTTTGCTGAAGTCACCAGGAGGATTCTGTCCCACCGAGGAGAACTGAAAAGGCAGCTTAGTGCCATTGCCTACTGGAAGATAGAAGAGGTGCTGTTATTCCAGGCTGTTGCACTGCAGTGGAGAAGCCTAAGCATTTCAAACCACACCCTGTAAAACTGCCTTCCACCTAGCCTGGGGGTAAAATAGGAACTCGTAGCTTTGTTCCTTTTCTCCTGAGTAAAAAAAGGCAGTTGAGAGCAGTGGGGTCCTGGTGGACACAAGTGTGTGAGTGGGAAGAGATCTCAGTGCTCTGGGCAGGCAGGGAAAAGTCTCTCTCCTGGGACACCTGGAGTTCAGGTGTGACTGAAGAGCAGCAGCTTTCTTGCAGGTAAACTCCACCTCCAGAGACTGGAGTAAAGGGGCAAAACTCCATCACTGCCAAAGCTCCCTTGCCTCCAAGCAGCTGAGGCTTTATTCAAAGCCTGTTGAAATTAAAGCAAGGCTTCCCCTCCTGTCTTCCAAGGGGTCAGGCCCTGGCTGCAAGAATAACTCTCAGAGCAGAGACAATGAGAGGGAGACAGCCCTGCCTGTGGCATGAAAAGCAGGAATGACTTAGGTGTGGCTGTGAGTCACCAGAGCTCCCCCAGGTAGAGCGCCTGTGGATGCTTACAGGCTGCCTCTGAAGGAAAGGAAAAGCAGGACCCTCTGAGCATGAACAAGCAAAGAAAGAAAATACAAGCAAGAAAAAGGAAAGTGAGGATCTGGGAAGAAAAGACATGACTTGCAACTGCTGGTTCTCAGTACAGTAGCTCAAAGCACCCCTTCCCCATTGCCCTGGATGCTGTACAGACAGTGAACATCAGGTAGGGTCTGTCTTTGAGAACTTATGAGCCGAGTAAAAGGTGTATGTGTGATGGAGAAGAGCAGCTTTGTGCTTCTGAGACTGGCTGAGGATATTTAGAGTCCACTCCTGGTTCTACCACAACCTCCACACCCAGCTTTGGATGTTGTTGGCACTCCCATTGGTTGCAGTTGGTTAGATAGCTCAGGATCTTTGCAAATTGGCATCTGTTTTTATCCCATCTTCTGCTTTCACTGTCTGAACAGTGAGGACCAGGGATGCCTTTCTCTCCTACAGACACAGCAGTGAGCCCCTGGCTTGGGATGTATGCAGATGGTGCTGATAACTCAGCTAAGAGATGGTGCTGCCAGGTGACAGGACAGCTGAGAGGGGAAGCAGCAGAAGTTGATTAGCCAGCTAGAAAGCTGTGGCACAGGGGGTTAAACCCTTTCAAAGTGAAGTCAGAATTACCCATACCAAGTGTTTCCTCAGTTGCTTGGAAGGAGGAAAATTCCCATGACCGTGGGTTGAAATTGGCTGCAAAACAAGAGCATCCAGTTCAGCAGTCGGCTCCTGATGAGCTGGCTCCAAGGCCTGTGCCTGGCATTGCTCTATGAAACAGTCCCCACCAATTTGGAAGCAGCACCAAACCAGAAATCTGCATCCAGAGAGTAGAGGAAAGCCTGGTCTTTGGTGTTTTTGTTTTTTTTTTCTCTGGGTTCTAGGGAATGGTGAATAAAGTTGTTCATTTAGAGAGCAGTGCTCTCACTGCCACAGAGCTGTCTTTAGCTGCACTCAGTTGCCAGCTCAGGTTTGTCTGCTCAACGTGACTGTTCTGCAAAGAGCTCTGCAGGCAAAGACTTGGCTTTAGAGCTTGAGACACAAGTAGAGGAACAGTTCTTGCTCAAGCCCACCTTGTCCCAACCTCTGTAACAAGGGTGTGCTCCTGGGTTTCACTAGGACACCACGTTGTGATGTAGACTAGTGCTGTTGTACCCCTTTTGTGAGACACTGGACTCCCAAAAGAGTAAGAAAGAGATGAATACTCTGAGCTGTTCTGCTGCCATCCTGTGGACTGCTTTACTGTTCTAGCAGTGTTTCTATTTCAGCAGCTCTCTCTCCCTCTCTGTGTGCCTGAGTCCCTTCCACTCTTCACTCAAAGACTTCCAAAGGCACAAGATGATCTCTCCAACCTCCTCTTGGCTTTGGCCAAACTGTTTGCAGCATCAGGAGAAGAAAGCTCAGTGGAAGGGGCCAGAAAGGGGTGTTGAGCACTTGAATGGACTGATCCTCTATCTTTTAGGCAGCATGTGAAACCTTTTGTGTCTCCCCTCTGCCTCACTATGTCATCCCTGCAGGCAGATGCTCTGTGATGCTGTCTTTGATGCTAAGAGCAGTGGAAGGCTCCTCGAATTTAAGCAGAGCTTAAAACCATATAGGTTCAGCTCAAATCCAAGCAGTTTCTTAGTATGGGCTCCTGCAATTAGCACAGAACACTGCTTGGGCAGCATTCCTCAATGCAGTAAACAGACTTGCTGCCATGTCCTCAGGCAGAATTTGCCCTGAACCAACCTAGAGAGAAAAAGAATGTGTGGCAAAGCTATCCTGAGACGTGCAAGGAGTCTGTGCACAGTATGCAAGGCAAAGGGTGGTCCTCATTTCCCTTTTCCTCCCATTTTATGGACTTCCATAGAAAAGGTGCAATTGGAGGCAGCACTGGACTTGTATGTGACACAGGGATAGAGCATAGAAAGCTCTAGAGAGTTAAATGATCATGGGTATGTTGCATTATTCATCAGATAATCCTTTGCTAGCCAGCATGCAAGCTAAGTGGGTCACATATCCTGTTTTGCCTACTGATTCATTGTGTTCCCAAAGTCCCCATCAGTGTGGTTTCAGCAGCTGGTTCCTTTCTATCATGCTTCAGCCCTCACCCAGTTTCAGCACAGTCTCTGTGTGCTGTTCAGTGCAGACTCTGTGTGCCATCATGGGCTTAGTTTTTAGGACAAAGTGACTTTGTCAGTTGAAACTACACAATGAGTGGCCTTGGGAGGCTCTCAGGACAACCAGGATGTGTAGGCAGCACATGTGTGGATTCAAAAGTCCATTGCAGGAAGCATTGGGCCACTGAAGTGCAAGCTGCTCTACAACCCTCACACTGCTCTGTTGCTGACTGCATCCAGCAAGTGTCCCCAGGGGCTCCAATAAACAACACTAAATATGAAGCTCTGCATCCAGCAGTCCTTCCTGATCCCTCCTGTCTCTTGGCACAGCCTTCTGGAGGCTGGGATGCTGGATCCCAGCTGGAAGCCTGTTTGCCTCTGCTCCCAGGTCTCAGCAGCTGATCCTCCCAGAGAGGAGCAGAGGGAAGTGCAGGCACCATGGCCTGAGGCAGTGAACAGCCAGGCTGTGCCATGCTATGGCACTGCCACCAATGGCTTTTCCCTTCCTTTTGCCCTTGCCACCTTCAGCCCTGCCCCAGCCACACGTGGGGGTGGTGATGACAGACTGGCATTGTCTGCTGAGTTTCTCCTGCCACATGGGCACCAGGCTCTTCAAATCTACATTGACCATTTCCACCCAAACCCAGGGCTCCACATTTTGGGTAGTTATGGGTTCAGTCCAGGCCCTTAAGGTTGGAGGCAGGGCTGAGTCTGTGGTCTCTCCCCAGCACTGGCAGCTCTACTTAGCAGAACATGTGTTTCCCTGACAGCACAGGGCCTGGAAAGCCCTAAAGCAGCTGGGGCAGAACAGCAGCTAGAACCATCTGGGTGGTGTTTGGAGACAGGCTCTGTGCAAAACAAAACTCACCCCTGGCAAAATGCCTCTCTGCAGCCTCTGGTGAAGAGGCTGCCCTCTAACCTGGGGGTTCTGCAGGAAACAGTTCTGCTTGAAGGCTTGTTGACACTGAGCTGGGAATGTTGCCTCTGCTCCAAGTGGCATCCTCCCCCCATGGCACCAGGCAGGGCTGCCAGGGAGCTGCCAGGCGTGGGATGGGAGCAGAGGAGAAAGGCAAAGTGGAAACCATGACAAAGGGCTCAGTGTTGGGATCTGGGCTGTCCCCGTGAAACCCTAAAGACAGAGAAGGCAACATGACACTTCGAATGTGCCTTCAGGGGAGTGGCAGTGCTCATTGCTGGCACATCCCTCCACCCTGCCACCCTCTGGCTTTGCAGAACAGCAGCTGGAGGCACCTGGCAAATCCAGGGAGGGCTTTTGCTCTCCAGGGACCAGAGGAAATTTGGTTACTTATTTTGCACTACTCTGGCTGCCTTTTTGTTTCTGCAGGCATTGCCCTGCCTAGGCTTTTAGCATTCTCTGCTTCTGGAGAGTTCTGTCACTCATTTAGTGACCTCTGGAGGTCCTGGCACTGCTTTAGAAATAGGGAACTGCCAGTTTATAAGTGGCTGTGGTGAAGACAGTCACTTGCTCCAGAGACTCATCCTGTAGTGGTTTTGTAAGTAGTGGGACAGAAGCAAATCACCAGGGCTCTTGCTGTCAGTATCAGAGCTCAGGAACCCTGGGCTCCTGCTTTGTTAGGACACATTCCTCACTTCTTATATACTTTCCCTGCAGGGAAAAAGCATGTTTTCTAGCGAAACTAAAATCCTAATGCAGAGCTAGCTTAGTGTAGCTTTCACACTTGGTAGCACAGTGGGATAAGCTTCTGGTGGAGAACACCACTGACATGTCTAGTAACACATTTAAACTCCCTTATAAACTACACTCTTTGAAAGATTTCAGTTGCTCCAGTGCCCCTTTGGAGAGTTGGGAACCTTTGCTGCCTTGTTTGGGATGAAAAAGCAAAAACTCCTCAAAGCTCTGTAAGCTGGAGAGGAGACTCAGCATAAACAAATGCAGAGGGATGAATCTTGTCCACAGGGCAGCAGGGAATAGGAGGGACAAGGCAAATTTGGGGACAAATGCTGAATGAAATCCCTTTCCTATGCTGTGTGCTTGGAGGAAGGCTGACCATCATCAGGGTGCCATACCTTTGGGAGTCAGGAACATGGAAAATCTCTTCATGTTGTCAGGCTGGTTCCACTCATAGTTGTTCATCATGTACCGGTGGTCACCTGGAGAAGGAGAGCAGAGCATGAGCTGGAGGAGGCAGTTTGATGGCCTTGAGAGGGATGGGAAGAGGGAGGAGGGGATAAGAGATTGGAACTGTCTCCTCAAGGGCTGCAGGAGAGATGTTTCTGCACTTAAATTCCTCTGTGGGACTCTGGCTGGGGGTTAAAGCTGTGCTGCAGCTGCCCAGAGGTTCAGCCTGGGCTAAAAGAGAAAGCTCCCTCAGAGACACAGCAGGGCTGAAGCATTTGGCTATTCAGTAGATAAGCTAACTCCTGAAAATCCCCAGGGATACTTGAGGGTTGAGGCACTGGCATACCAAAAATACTGCTGTGTGGCTAAAAATGTACCCACTTCAAAAGCAGTGGTTTGGGGTTGGCTTCTTTTGTGTGTTTAACCTGTGCCCAGAGGTGGCTTTCAACCAGCAGATCTTGAACTGCAAGTGTTACAGAGCTCAAGACAGTCAGTGTTGGGAAGGCTCAAAAAAAGAGGCTAAACCTGAGCTGCAAACAGCTCTAGCTGCCTGGGTTTTTTTGGACAAGGGCATTGGGTTCAGGCTTCATGCAAAGTGAATCAAAGCTCCCCTTTGGCCAGGTATTATGCAGCCTGGTTTTGGTTTTCCAACACTTGATCGACAGGCAAGGATGCTCTGTCAGTAGATCTGGTCTCCAGTGTGATATAAACCTACTGCTCTCTGCAAGGAGGTGAATTTGGTTCCCATCTTTGTATAGTTCCATTCTTGGGCTTTTTAAGTCCCTGAACAAACTTTTCATGTTATTTCTCCAATTTCTTTCTGTTATTTAAACTCCCTGGATGCTCTCTGATTATTTGCCTCCTTGCCAGACTACTAAGCAGGTAGCTGTTATGACAACCAGAAGAAAGTGGATTCCCTTTGGAGTCTGCTATTAAGCAGGTTTCATTCCATTAATACAGTGTTTCTTCCTGGGAAGTTTTTCACACCAGAAGATCAAGCTGGTTGTAAATGAATTTGTTGCAATGACTCAGAGGGAGTCTGAGTTAATTAACTCCATTAAGTAATTGTGGAGTTATTTCCTTGCAGTCACTAGATGCAGAGTGCTGTCCTCTGTCAAGTGTAACTGTGCCTGGAAAAATGGAGAACTCTGAAGTTTGGGACTCACCTCCAATAGCATTTCCCAACTGAATGGACACCACTGTTGTTCTCATTAGGCAGACTCCAAGCTGTGCCCATTAAATCCCTGGTAAAGTTGCTGAAAGTGCCCAGGTTTCTGGCAGGAATTAATTGTTGCTCTGCTCAGAAATGTTTTTGACACTTGAATCCCACATGTGACAAGTACTACTGAGGACTTTTGACAGCAGTACCATGGAGGAGACCCTCATGAAAAGGGATCAAGTCACCAAGAAGCAGTCAGTCTTTATCCAGAGGTAGTAGGAATGAACATCTGCATGCTCTTGGTGGGTTGTACAAGTAAATGGCCAAGGGAAAAAGGATTTACTTCAGGATTGGCAAAAAAAAACCCCAAACCAAACCAACCCAGCTCAGCAGATGGAAAGTAACTTCCTAAATTATGATAACTTCCTAGCCAAGTGCTTTTATGCCTCTCATCTAGCTTGCAGAAGTGCTGGGAGTAGTCAGGCATCCAAAACCTCTTTGGCATCCTGCCATCAGAGTATGGAACTGCTGCAAATCTCCATGTGAAGAAAGAAGACAAAAGAAGAATGCACAGAAGTGATTTTTGGATCTGAGCTGCCTGTCATCAACTAGGCTTAAGTTAGAGCCAAATTTCTCAGCCAACCTCAAGCCATGGAGCGTTGAGAACCTGCCCCAGGTGCTTTGTTAAATGTTGGCAGACATGTGGTGTTCAGTTTCTCATGGTGTTTTCCTGTCCTCTCTGCATCTTTTCAACTGTTTTTGTCAGGGGGTTTGGGTTTGGAGTTATTCTTTTTGGCTGTTGCTTCCCCTCCTCCTAGATCATCTCAGCTGGCAATATGGATCTGTCCTTTCTGGAAGGAGGATGAAGTGATTTGCATGGCTGTTGCCCAGGGAAAAGGTGGTGTATTAATGTGGGAGGAATGTCAAGGACTGTGAATTTGAATGAAATAACACTGATCTTGCAGATTTGCAGCAGAGTTCCTCAGCTGCTTGCCTTGCACTTCCCTGTATCTTTGGAGTCCCACATCCTCCTCAATAACAGGGTGCAATTTATCCTCATGTTACCTATCCAGCTGCTTGACCTTTATTGCTCCTGTATCTAGGGTTCTACAATTATCAATAGATTACACCCTTAGAGCAGCCTGGTCAGATAACAATTCATCCTGATCCCTATTATTCTTGGTGCAAGAAGTCATTCCATGGGATTAAGTAACTTGCCCAAGGTTACAAAGGCTGTTTGTGGGAGAGCTGGGAATTGAACCCTGCTTGTGCAGCCCTATTCCAGTTCTCTATCCTCCTCATCTTATTTATGAGCTTGATGCAAGTCCTTTCTGCAGAACTCATTGGAGAACACAGAAAGTAAAGTGGGTTCTAAAACTTAGGAGATTCCTCACAGTGCTGTGGTATTGACCATGGCTTTTCCATTCACACACCCTCAAACATCACTGAAGCATGGGGCACTGCATGTCCCTTGAACACCCATGCTCAGGGCAGGCAGGAAACAAAGCTCTCCCTAGTGGAACACAGAGAGAGGTATGATCAGAGAGGGTAATGCCAGTTCAAGTCACAGCTTAACCTGAACACCCAAAGAGAGACCTTTCTACTGGGCAAATCTGTTATTAGACTTTTCAGTGACAGGTGCTTGCAGGGTATTTCATGTTCCAGCCAGGCAAGCAGTGGCTGAAACAGGCTCTAATGTCATACCAGCAGAGCACATGTGCTAACAGAGTTGGGCAAGTTAGGCTAAGGCCAGGGTTTCAAAACTGGCATGCTGAGGTGGCTATCTTCACCTTTCTCAGTTCACCTAGGGAGCCACTGAGCTGCCTTAGCACATCTGTGCAGTCTTTCACCTGGAAACTGCTGTGCTAAACTGCCAGGGTCTGCTGAGCCTGGCAGAAGGCAGAGTGTCCTTGCTGGCCTCTTGCAGGAAGGAATGGTCACCATTCTTGAACCCAAAGAGGTGTTGCTCTGAAGTCCCCTGTGGGAGGCAGCTGAGCTGATGAAGCACTGCAAAGCCTTAATGTGAAACAGCACTGAGGGAAGGACTAGTTTGTACCCTTGGGTCCCCAACACATGAGATACTTTACAGCCTGGAGCTTCAACTGACTCCATTCCCACATTGTCCTCTTGGGATAGCTCTGATACTCCAGAAGGAATTCCAGCTCCAGGGAGTGTTTCTCCCACTTTCCCTAGGTCCTTGCTTACTTCCTCCTCTGTGAGAGCACACTCATCCCACTCCATCTCCTCTGCCTCTGGGCTAGGCTGTGCCTGGGGAGGGAAGGGGCAAGTCTCAGGCACTTTACCATTCTCCATGTGGTTCCTCTCGATGAAGTTACGGCCCAGGTCTGCCTTGCAGATCTTCTCCACATGCCTCATGCAGACATTGAGGAGGTCATCTCTGAGGAGGCCCATGGAGGGGCTCATGCTCTCCCCTTCAAGCAGCACGCTGTATGTTGGGAGAGATGGAGGGGGGACATAATTCCTCATCAGAGCCCCAAACTCCTGTCAAAACAAGGGAGGAGAGGTTACTGAGGATCACAAGAGATGGAGGTTAGACCCCAGGGAACTGGCTAATGGTAGGTTCCAAACAGTATGAAGGGTAAAAGAGAGCAGTGAAGATGGAGGAGGCAGGCAAATGATGTGCCCATGAGCTGTAGCCATCTACATACCCCAGGTACTGGCACATCTCACTTCATTCTGTACCTACCAGAGCAGAGACAGCTTCAGGGTTGGTTCCTGTTAAACATCTGTACTGACCTGGAGAAGGTTAACACATCTTACACTAGCTTGGGATTTGTCTTTGGGACAAATCCTGTCCTTATGGAGAAAAAAGGGAAAGGCAAAGGAGATCCCAGTTACCTGCAGGAAGAGCACAGAGTCACTGATCTGGTGGATCTGCTCCCTGTTCTCCTTGTCCTCCCGCAGGAGTTTTGCCCTCTCTTCCAGCTCATCCACTATTTCTTTCACATTCTCTGATGCAATCTTTTCCCTCTGGTCCAGGGCAGCCTTTACTTCATCCCTCTGCCTCTCCAGGTCACGGATCAGCTCTTTGAAATGCTGGTCCACTGTGGCTTTCTCATTGGTGGTGTAGTTCTGCAGAAGGAAGGGACAGAGAGAGGAGGCAGCAGGAGATATGGAGGAGAAATAAGATGTTAAACTTCTCTGGGAGTCATTGGCTAGAGGGATATAGAAGGGGATAGGTCCAAGCAGCCTCAGCATTTGGACTGTGGAGGCTCTAGGTATGTAAGTCTTGGTACCAGAATAGATGTGCCAAGGGAGGTAATGAACCTTGTTCGTGCAATAATTGTGTGTATGTAATCTAAAGGGCACATTGCCTTCCTGATTGGAAGAGCTTATCTTTCATTTCAATTCATGAACTGCACTCTTAGGTGTTATTTAAACACAGTTTAACTTTGCAAATCATGGTGCTGGCTCCTCAAGAATTTGGGGACCAAATCCCCACCATTTCAAATGAGGTGAAGGTGCTGAAGCCCCTTTACAAACCTGAACTCTAGGTCCTTCTGAAATACTCTCAGGAGAGCTGTGGCTATAACTATATTCCAAGGTAAAATTTCTAGGTCAGATCTCCAATAATAATAATAGTAATAATGGTAATAACTGTAATAATCATAATAATAAAGCAGATGAAGAGCAGCACTGGCAAGCCAATGTGTGTGCACCACATGAAAGAAGAATGGCTTTGCCTATTCATGTTATGCAGATTTTCTGGGGTGACTCCAAATAGAGTTTTCACTGCTCTATTCAGGGTATAAATACAAAATAACCCAAACCAACACCATTATTGTATTTTAACCTTAGTGTGGTGGAAGAATTCTAAAGGAGCCCTGGATCACTATGGAAATAAGCTGTTCTACTACAAATAATATGTTTCTTGGTGTAACTGCATCTGCTCCTGTTGCCTTATCTCTATTTGGGCAACCCAGAGCCCTTCTGGAGTTTATTTTTTGTGTGTGTAGTCAAGCAGGGGGGGGGAAAAAAAAGCAGGACAGGACATTTTTGTTTCCAAATCAGCCTGGCTACTAGTGACTGAAGAACTGTAAGGGACCCAAAGCAGGGAGGTGCCTTAGATCATTTTGTAAGCAGGCTGTGCTGCCTCTTGATCTCCCGCAGGGTGTGATGCAAGATGACTGCAGTAGGAGTTGTTGTTTCCAAGATTGGACATGAGTGAGTTTTGGAGTGGTGAGATAAAGGCTGGGTAAGGGATGGAGTGAGTAAGGGCTGGACATGTCAGAGAAATTGAGGGAAGGAGGAGAGGGATGGGAGAGTGGAGAAGAAAGGGAGAGGAAAAAGAGAGATGTGAAGCTAAAGGAACATCCCATACCCACCTTGATACGGTCTCTCTCCTTCTGCCACTTCTCTATTTCATCTTCTACCTCAATGATCTTCAGCTGCAGTTGCTCTTTCTGCAGTGAAAGCTCAGCCTGTGGGAAGAAGGGAGTCTCATGAACTGGGGCTGAGGGTGGCCCACTTCAAAGAGGCACTGTGTTTCCACTTATGCAGTTAGCTCTGAACAATAACAGCTGGGAGGTACAGGTTCCTGGCACTGCTTGAGTTGGAGATCATGTGCTGACACTGGACAAGATCCCAGCTCTGCTGCCTGGGTCTAAGAGATTCAGCTCCCTCAGCAAAGAGAGCAGCAGAAGCACCCACCTCCTAGGCTGCTGTCAAGGTACTGCTTTGAATCACATGAGAGTCATTAGCTGGAGGGGGGAAGAGGCCTGTTTCAAAATTCAGCTGTGTATGCAGTGCAGAGCCCATCCCAGGGTGTGCCTCAGCAGCAATAACAGTTTTCATGTAATTAAGGAATGACGTTTGACGAGTGTTGCAACCAGAGGATGATGCCTCCAGCAGGAATTCTGTTTAGACAGGATTGTGGATTAATTTGCTCTGAATTGAGAGCTTTCATGTCATGACGAAGCTGGGGACTGCTTGGAAAAGAAAAGGTAAGAAAATAATAGTAAAAAAATAACCCAACAACCAACAGTAAAGAAGGAGGGAGGAGATGGAGCCAGTCATGGGAGGAGATGGAGCCAACCCTGGGAGGAGATGGAGCCAATCATGGGAGGAGATGGAGCCAACCCTGGGAGCAGATGGAGCCAACCATGGGAGGAGATGGAGCCAACCCTGGGAGGAGATGTAGCCAACCATGGGAAGATCTGGAGCCAACCATGCTTGGCTTAGATCAGCAACTTCACTGGAATTCATTTGCATTCTGTTTTGCACTGGCTTCCCAGAGAAGCTCAGAGCAGAATGGAAGGCAGGTCACAGGACTGGAGCCCCTGAAGGGCTGGGGAGCCATGCACTGGTGTGTCATGCTGGTTGGTGTCCATGCCATGGCTCTGGATCAGAGCAGAACCTGGCTGTTTAACAATGCCTGGTGCCGTTAACTCTGGGCAACCCCTCCCTGGGTCGTTCACATTCACCATGGCCCTGCCCAACAGATCATGACACAGCCTTTGTTTATGCATTTCAAGATCTTTTTGTGTTTCATGTGTGTACAGGTTGGTCACAGCACAACTAATGACTACAGGCAACCTGGCTATAGGACACTTATCCCCAGAGCTGTTCAGGAACTCTACAGTTGGCAGAAGCCACCTGTATTCCACAGCTGAGCTATGTCATGTTAGAAGAGTGCTGAAAATCCACTGTTCATGTGGGATCCTTTGGCAAATGGTTGTATTACCCAAAAGCACTTTACATTTAGGCCAAGAGTTAGAGGCAGGGGGGATGAGGAATGGACAAATCCACTCCCACAGCAGCTAACACAGGTTTCCCTGCTGTGAAAACACAGGGTGCAGTTCCCACTGCTTTGCTGCCCATCCAAAAACACAGTGCAACAGGAAAACTTGGGTCTTCTCATCATAGTTGTCCTCAAGGTAGGACTTTAAAAGTTTTCAGTTCCCCATTCAAGGAGTAGAAAACAGCACCACAGAATGAAGAGCAAGCAGACAACAAAGCTGTCAGCCAGCTCAGAGCAAGAAAATCAGCCCATCAGGGCTCTCGTCTTGGTGCCTGTCACTCTAGTGTCTGAACAGACTCTTGAGCTGGAATCAAACCCAGCTGCATCTGAGAGCCATTCACTCTAGCTGCTCCAATTTAGAAAATCCTTATTTATAGAGGGAAAACAACTGGATAGCTGTTTTAATGCCATGTAAAACAGAAGAAAGGAGGGAACAAAGAGGGCAAATGTACTCCAAGGTATCTCGGTGGTAGAAGAGCTGCATCCTCACATTGGCATTGTAACTGTCCTTCTTTCTTGAGAGTTAGGAAAGCACTGACCCTATAAACATTATCCATACACCATGACAGCCTTCAGTAGCCAGCTGAATGCCACCATGAGCTGAAGCTCATGCTCTGCACAGGTTCAGAGCAGACATGGAAGGGGTTTGCAGTACAGGATCATCAGGGAACCACATGGGTACCAAGATGAGAAAATTTGCTCCTTTACTGATCAAGAGAGTAAAGGCAAAAGCCTGATCCCATAGTTTCCACACTTTCAAGACAATGTCTTGAAGGAATGGAGGCATTTTTCCATTCTCATGTACACTGTGAGATGTCCTCTGCATCTGGGCACAATGGTGTGCAAGCACCTTTGCACAGCAGGGAAATGCAATGAGATAAAGGCATTTTAGCTCCAGATATCCATTGCACTCCAGCAATGTGAGAAATGACTCTCTAATGCCAGCTGTTCCCTTGACCTACATCAGGATGGCATTAATTGTTAGCAGAGTAAAAAGCACATCTCCTAGGCAAGAGGAGGTCTTGTTTTCCTTCTCACCCCTAAAGAGCAGGATGTTCTTGTGGCAAGAATGTGAGTGAACTCATCCAGGGAAGGACTGGAGAGATTTGGAGAGGAGCAGCTCTTTCACAGCCACACAGATCCTCCCAAACACCAAGGATTTGAGAAGAAAGGGAACAGGAAAAATAAATCAGATGCTGGCTGGCAGGTGGGGGTAACAATATTCTACTTTTAGAGTGCTTTCTAATTAAGATGGATCTCAAAGGAAGTCTGCAAACTATCACTTGCTCAAAAGGGATAGCTAGCTCTTAACTGCTTGTTGCAGCTGTAATATCCCTGCACCTAGAAGGGTAGTTTGGGTGCCTCTGGGATGGGAAGTATCAGCTATTTAACAGCAGACCCACATTACAGCTCAGAGGGGGAATTATGATTTGCAAATGGAAATTACAGAGAGAGTTCCAATAGGCAGAATGGAAACACCAGTGTCATCCAGGTTTGGCATAGGTTCAGACATCCATACTGAGGGCAAAAGGAAACAGTAGAAGAGACCAGCAAGGGAGGTGTTTCATTGCATGATAGGTCAAACATTAAAGCTACTCTTACCATAGAAAAAGTGTTAAAAAGAAGTCTAGGGAGAGCATGGAGTGGTAGAAGAACTGGTGGTATGGGCACAAGGAGGCAGATTCACTAGGGGTGCTCTGGGGATGGACCACAACTTAAAGGGCTCAGCAAAGGTCATTTCATGATGTTTTGAAGGCTCTGTTCACTCTGGGGCTGGCTGATTGCTTCTGCTGCCCATGTATATCCTGTGTTACACTTGCTGCTACTAGGGACAGCTTCACTCCATGTGAAAGAACTTCTCTCCCAGCTTTCTTCTTATTTCCCAGATTCTCCAGGGCCAACAGTCCCTGAAGCCCTTAAGTGATAGATCAGCCAGAACAAATCCATTGGGTGAGATTTGGGGGTTCAGAAGATCCTAGTGAAAGATAATATAGCAGCTATAGCAGCTTCACCCCTTGTGGGGGGAGCCCCTACAGTGTAGAAACAGCAGCTGATGGTGAAGAAGATCTAGGAAATAGGGGTTGAGACCATTTGGTTTGACTATAGCAAGTAAAGGAATGCTAGCACTGAGGGGTTTTGAGCTAGGAGAGGATCCCCTGTTAGAGTTTAAATCAATTAGGACAGTGGAGAGGCCTAAGTGAAAGTTCAGAGTGTACACCTAAACATCTGCAACTGAACCCAGCCCTTGTGCTGCAAAAAAAAAGGACCTAGAGATGTGAGATTGAGTCTTGCATCATGATCCATTTTTGCAAGGCAGCAATACAAGCATCATCATGTCTTAATGCTCTGGGAACCCAGTCCCTGAATCAGGGAACACCCCTGTGTCACCAGCCTGGGAGAGCTATGCTAATTACCTGACAGTAACAACTAAATGCCATAATGAAGCTAGAGAAGTGTTTGAACTAGTTGTTCCAGTACAGGCCCTGGACTGGAAATGACATGGCTGAGAAAGAAGCAAATGGTTTGAGACATTATTTCTGCTGCTTTTGCCATGACATTTGCCTATTTGAGTTTTTGTTAGGGAGAGGTGGATGGTCAGGGGGGGCCAAGAGTCTTTGGAGGCTGCCAGCATCCTGCAAAAATGCTTCTAGTCACTGCATGAGCTGAGAGCAGAAAAGATTCCCTGCCTTGCACAGTGTGAAGAGAACTCCTTACTGCTGGGTTTTGCCTGGGTTCTGCCTGCACTGGAGAGGCACTAATGCAGAATGCAGGCAAACAGGCAGAGCTAGTCTAAATTTGCAGCAGGTCAACCTCCCCAGCATGCCAGCTAGCAAAAAGCATCCTGCAGGTAATGCACCATCACTGTGGAAAGAGCAGCTATTTCAAGGTGTGTCTGCAAAGGGACCACAGCTAACCTAGATAAGGTCTCACATCCTGCCCTAACCTTGCACCAGGGAGGCCAAAAATCCTGCCACTGGCACATTGGTTTGCTCTCTATTCAGACACTGCAAGCAGGATAGAGGGCTGAGGTGGAAATCCCTCTGGATCCATCTCTGGGGATGGTTGGCTTCAAAGCCTGCTTCAAACTCTTGTGAAGCCCTAAAAGCCCCTGTGTTGAGAGGAGGAAACACCAGGAACACCCAGCTCCAGCTCCTGCTCCTGCATGGCAGCTCTCTGCTGCCTCTTTAAACCTGCTCTACAATGGCAACTTTCCTCTCAAGGTAAAAGAATGAAAGGAAACAATTCCAAGTGCTTTTCACTGGAGCTGACCCTGCCAGGCTGAGTGCTAAGGCTGCTGCTGGAGAGTAACACCAGGTTATTTACAGCTCTCTGCCTGGCAGGCATATGTGAAGCTGTCTGGTTTGGAGAGCAGGGCTGTAAAACAGGTTTGGGATTGAAGGATCCCCTCTCAAAGTGAAGGATGCTGTCTGAAAGGGGGGCTCTAGTTCTGCTGGTAAATCAAGCTGGCTAGAAGGTGTGATTGGAGTCTACAAGCTGCTGTTGACAATTCTCACTTCTCAACTGTGTGGTTACTACTCAGCCTCCCTGATTTTCTTCTTCCTTGGTTGTTTCCTGAACTGGTTCTGGTGGAGGTGTTGCTTTCTGTTTAAATCTGTAGCCAGAAATTAATGCAGGAGTGGATCTAGGGAAGACAGGAGAGGTTTGCTGGGTAAAAATACACAAATGCCACTAGGTGGAAACTCAGAAAAGCTATCTCAGGCTTTCCTGCCAAGCTGCCTCTGCCTGACCTCCCCTACCTTGTGCCTTTTGCTCTTGTCTGCTCAGCAGCCCATCAGGAAAAGGAGGATCAGTGATTCTTACCCTAGGCTCCTGACATGTGGAGGATGCAGCTATGTTCTCACTCTGGATCACAGACAGATACCAAGCTTTCCACTGCTTGCCTAAAGGGTGTCTGAATACTGGCTTGTTTGCATTCCTCTTCTCTTCAGCT
Source organism: Galbula dea (assembly GCA_013399015.1). Taxonomy (NCBI): domain Eukaryota; kingdom Metazoa; phylum Chordata; class Aves; order Piciformes; family Galbulidae; genus Galbula; species Galbula dea. The sequence goes on from VWZX01000495.1 coordinate 2,660,561, forward strand.
GTGCTGTCTCTGTCTGCATTGTGGAGCAAGCCAAAGGTACCTAATTCTACAGCAGGATCTGAAACTATCCCTTGCATTCATTCCCAACACTGAAAACCAGAATCTCTCTTCCCTTACAGGCCTGCAGCAATGATAAACTCATAAAAGAGACTGTAACCTAAATTAGGACTGCAAAATGAAAGGAATAAATAGACCTAAACCAATCCTATTGCATTTTATGATGGGAGAGTTTTGTGTCACCAAATTGCTGAGCAGCCAGGGTGACAGTCAGGCTTAAGAGCATCACAGCACCAAACCCCTCTCTAGTTCTGCTGGAATCCTCTCCAGGTTTGGAGTTGCAGCATAGCCAGGGACTAGAAAATCCTTGTAGATAAACCAATTGTTCCTTGAGAACCAAGAGTGTGTGAAAAGGTCTCTCTGGATACAGCTGTTTGCTGGTCACCAGTGGCACAGTGAATAAATTCAGAGGTAATAAAGCTACCCTGGAGCAGCTGGGATGCCAGGCTGGGAATAAACAGGGCAGGGATGGGGATGATCTGATGTAGGGTTGGGGTTTCTTTTATTTTTGCTTATTCTTTCCAAAAAAAAAGAGGCCAGAAGCACCAGCCACACTTTGCCACTTTTCCAATTTGTGGTCACATTCCAGCTCAGCTGATTTGCAAGCCTTGAAAGGAATAGGTGGTGCACACAAGGGGCTTGGAAATGTTCATTCCTCTTTGTGGTTCTTGCTAGGGCTCCACCTAGAGTGAATAAAGCAGGGCTGGGAAGGATCACTTGTAAGCAACAGCTATCCTGTTAATTGTTTTTGTCTGAGTGAACACTCACTCAAGTTCCAACATGATCCAAACTCGTTGTCAGGAGAAACTAGCACATGTGTATGATTCATGTTGATAAAGCCCTAAATCCTTCAGGCTTAGCAGCAGGAGCAGCAGAGGCTCAGGGCAGGACAGGAACTAGAGCATGAGGCTGACAAGAGTGACACAAGGACTCTGAGAACATCATTTAAATCTTGGGGAAAGTCTTCTCTGCCCAGCTATGGTTGCCTCTTGAAAAGCAAGATGTTCTAGGTCCATCCAGCCATGGGAAGAAGGCTCTGACCAGCTTTGGTTCCTCAAGGAGCAACTGTTAACCTCCTTTCAGTAGAAAGGGCTAAGAGGAACTGGATGATCTGGCAGAGTCCAGACACAGCTTTGTGAGAGTTAGGCATATGCTATGTGCAGAGCTGACATCAAAAACACAAGAAGAAGCAATTATGAACCAAACAGCAGTCTAGCAAGCCCTGCAGGAATCTCTTTAGGAAAGATTGGTTGAGACATGGAAGAAACTTTGTCTGGTTTCAGCAAAGCTGCAACTTGGAGATGCCATTATAAGAAAAGACCAAAAGATTTGCTCAGGAAGAGAGAGAGAAGCTCTAGGTCTCCATGCTCTTTCAGCCTTAGGAGATAAATCTTCCTGGCACCTCAGAGTTCAACTGTTTTTCCAAGTTCAGGGTAACTCCAGAATTTCCAGCAGCAGGTACTTGTATTTGCTTGTTCACCACATCAGAGCACCAGCTGTGGCTGTGCCTAAGAGCAGGGTTTAGCAGATCTCAGTGCCCTTCCAGTTTCTGCCATGGACTGGCTTTGTGCCCCTGGGCAAATTGGTTTCTTTTCTTGTCTCATGGCTCTCCTGTTGGTAATCTTTCCTGTCCTGACTGCTTAGAGCAGAAGGTCTCTAGGCCAGGACATGCTCTTACAATGGGGATGTGCAGCCCTGAACGTGGTGAGACCCTGATCTTTACTAGATCTAGTGGAATAATCATACATCCACCCAGAAAGCAAACAGCATGAGACTTTAAGCAAACAAAGGTGGAAGACTTTGCACTAGAGTGAGCACTGTTCCACACAGCAGCCTCATCTCCTTAGGTGTCTATCCTCTAAATCCTACTGTAGTAACACTGCAGGGGAAATTACAATGTTTTGTGTTTGCACCAGGGTTTTTTTTTCTTCATTTAAACTTCCAAAGACTCTTTCTACAGGTGTGGCTTGACACTATTATACCCATAACAGAAAAGAAAACCAAAGCAGCATAATCTCCCTCTAAGCAGCTGAGATGGCAACTTTCAAGAGCAACCTGGCAGCCACCAGTGACTTGAGCAACCACTGCTCTGGCTCCCTGTATTCTGGAGGTCCTGAACTTTCCCACCTTTCTGGCTGTGGTTTACACTACACAAACACTGTCAAAACTTGAGACATTCTGTTTGAAGCCTTAGCAGGTTAAGGCTTTGATTCACCTTCTGCTGAAAGCCAGTGGTGAAACCAGGAGTGGAAACCAGGCTCTTCACACCCCCCCCTCCAGTCTGCTACACAACACCAGCACCACACTGCTGCCAGCCTTCAGGAAAACAACAGCCCCATTGCAGCAGAACCTAGGCAGTATCAGAACCACGAAATGCTTCCCATCCACCACCCCTGCCCCCCAGAACTGCAGTGCAGACATGGTTTGAGGAGAGACTGCAGGCTGTGACGCTGAGGTCCGTTGGGAAGGGCAACAAGAAGAGCATTACCTCTTTTCCTGCTTTCTCAATCTCCACTGTCACTGTGCTGTGGTTCTTGTGCTCCTGGAACATGCAGAGGTAGCAGATGCACATCTGGTCTGTCTGACAGAACAGCTCCATGGTCTTCCCATGCACAGGGCATTTTCTTGCTTCAAAGTCCCTGATGGGGTCCAGGAGCTGGTGGTCCCGGAAAGCTGCTCCCTCCAGGTGGGGCTTGAGGTGCAGCTCACAGAAGGAAGCCTGGCACACCAAGCAGGACTTCACAGCCTTCTGCTTGTTATCAATGCAGGAATCACACAGAACATCCTCAAGCTTCACCCTGGGCCGTGACCCAGCTGCTCTGTCAGGCTTGTTGAAGGTAGATCTTCTCAGGTCCCCTGTCTCCACCAGAGGAAGGGAAGATTTCTTCAGGTCCCCCATCTGCCCCCCAGAGAAGAGGGACTTCCTCCCTTCCCCATCACTCGGCAGGAAGCTCTTTTTGGAATCCAAGGAGAAGAGGGACTTCCTGAGGTCTCCTTTCTCTGCAAAGGAGAGGGGAGGTCTCCTCATGTCTCCTATCTGTCCACTGGCATATTGCATCTTCTTTGCATCTGCTGAATCCATGCTGAAATAGGTGGATCTCTTCTCGTCAGACGACTCCACAAACTGAATGATGGGCCTCTTCCAGTCACTCCCAGAGAAGAGGGAGCTCTTAATTTGCCCTGTCTCCAAAGAAGCACCACCAGTGCCCTTCAAGGCTTCCTTCTCACCTCCAGCAGGGCTTGTGGTCTTCTTCACTTCTTCTTCTTTTTTGGGGGCAGATGGACTCTTCACATCCTCTGGCTTCCCAGTGGTACCATTTGTCCTTGCTGCACTCCCCGTTTCCATCATCTAATCAGGGCAAATTGGCTTCACTGCTTAGTCTTTCCTCCAGCTCCTGTCACTCAACCCTCTACAAAGTGAGGATGTCTGCCCCAGTCCTTGTCTGAGCAAGGGAGGATGGTGGAATGCAGGAAAGTTTCTGCCCAGGTGACGCACCTGGAGCTCCTGCAAGGAGGAGGAGGAGGAGGAGAATGCCTGGATTATGCTAGGTAGAGGCAGGGAGAAAGAAAGACAGAAAGAGACTTTAGCAGGGATCTGAAGCTACATCTCTGCAGTTAATTATACAAGGGAGTCCACACCCAGGAACATTCTTGTCTAACCAGGTTTGGGAGGAAGGGCTGTTTATATACATAGAAATGTGGAGGGTGTTGGGGTTTTTGTTTAATAAAACTCCAAAAATTCATTAAGATGTAGCAACCAGTTTGACTGCTTGCTTCAAAAATAATGTTGCTCATTGTTGCCAGGAGCTGAGGTTACCTCCTTGCAGAGAAGGGCAGGGTTGGAGAGACCAGGAGATGCCCAGGATGGGTTTGCTAACTGGGTCATCCACATGCACAAAAATAATTATGGTTGTAATTAAAATGAAAGCCTAGAATAAAGCATTCTTCAACTGGGCTCCCCTGAGGGTTTACTGTATTCAGTAGGACAGGGAGGGGAGATGTATGGCTAATGCTGGCTTTAAGAGACCCTATTATCTTTATTTTGATGTTGACTTTGTATGAGGTCCCTCCATCTAGACCTGGAAACAGCCCAACTGTGTGTCAGAAGAACACCTAGAATATCCTGAGTGGGAAAGGACCCACAAGAATCATCCAGTCCAACTCCTATTTAGGCACAGGACAACCCCAAGGTCACTCCATGTGTCTGAGAGCATTGGCCAAGTGCTTCTCAAACTCCAGGAGAGTTGATGCCATGGCTGCATCCCTGGGGAGCCTGTTGCAATGCTCCAGCTGAAGGATTAGCACCTGGCTCATCCTTCTCTTCCCCACTGGCCTTGCCACCCTCAGCAACGTGACTGGTAGAATAAAGCTCCCCATTGCCTATTTCTTGGCATGTTCTCACTGAGATAAGGGCTCAGGTTTATCTTACACAGCACTTCCCCTGAGTGTCCACAGCCCTGTAACATACCTGGAGGAGGAAATGTTTTACAACTGCCTGGCCAAAATATTTCTGGCAAGCCAAAAAAGAGAAGAAGAGAGAATGAGCTTTATAAATAGATCTGTCTCCACTAGCTGTATGGCTGGGAAATGTTCAACCTGTTGGAGTCACAGAAGATTTCAGAAGAAAAAGGCTTTTTATAAGCACTGGTGAACTTCATCAGCTTCAGAAGGAGGAGGTTGATCTTCCACTCACATCATATCAATTTAGCATAGGTTATGCTCTGAATTTCAGTGAGATTGCTCCAGGATTGGTGCCCAAGGTGTAAATTAACCATGCCTAAGGTTTGTGTTTAATTTAATCTTCACAGAATGCAGTGGTGGTGTTGCTGGAGAATGGGATTTTTAGCCTGTAACAGTTTCTCTCCAGAAACCCATAACAAAACCTCTGTTAAAAGTGCCCTAAGCAGTGGAGAGAAAAAAAAAACCCACAGGTCTGCATTTTTTCAGCTCTTTTTTAGGTGTGGAGGAAATAGAGGTGCAGCCCAAAAGTGGAACAGCATACATTTTGGATCTGATATGAAAAGGAGAGAGCCAGGAAGTGCCTGTCTTCCAGACCTGGTTTTTAAGGGCTTTATGTGCCCAAACTGAGAGAAAAGGAAAGAGAAAATCTTCTTCTTCTCAACTGAAAAGCAGGTGTGACCCTTGGCTCAGAGCTACAGCTCCTTTGACTGCCTGTGTGTCCTTATGGCTCTCTCTAGATGAGAAATGATTCAGTACACAGCATTTTCTGGGGATAATAGCTGTTGGGAAAGGCTGTGTGTTCTGCAGTCATTTCTAATGGCCATGGGTTTTATTACTAGGACCATGGGATTTCAGGAGTCTGACTTCATTCCCTGGCAGAGGAAAGGGCAATGCTATTCTTGAAAAACAGATTTCATAAAAGAAAGAGATTAGCTAACATTAAATGTATTTCTTTCCCCTGGCTTCCTGGGCTGAGCCTTCCTTCTTTAGAACATCAACAGTCCTCTAGATCTCCAGGTAATTAAACCCCTGGAGGGTGGAGGTGCCTGTTCTCACGTGTACAGCAAGGACTCAGCAGAGCTTCTCCAAGCTGGCCACAAAAAACCCATATCTCTATGAAGAGGTCTGCTTTGGCCTTGGTTTCTCTTCTTTCCTGGCACTGTTAAGAGTCTGGAGTCAGTAAGGCAGTCAAAACATGAAGCACTGGCATTTTATCATCTTAGTTTTCCTGGTGGCAATGGAGAGCCCAGTGAGTTCATTCCAGTTAATCCAGGCAGGCTCAGGAGGAACTGAGCTTGCTTCTTCTCTCCATGCACCCTCCAACTAGGCAGGTTAGGCTCTGCTTTGCCTGGCTTAGCCTGATGCCAGCCATGGATTCAGCTCCTCCAGCTGTTGCAGAACTGGTGAAGTGTGGCCATGCTTCAGATGTAAGAGCTTGTAATGTCCAGAGCCTAGGGTTGCTCCAGTCAGACTCAGATGGGCTCTTGTTAACCCTCATGACAATCAGTGTGTTCCTCCAGCTGCTGGCTCCACTTTGGCTTGGAAGAGCTTGGATGGCATCTCTCCTTGCTGCTTGCTTTTGGAGAATCCCCAGCTTAGGTGCTCTGTGTCAGACAGGAGGAGGGAGGCCATGTGCATGTACACACATCCAGACTGATGGAGCCAAGGGCAAGCTGGGTTGCTTGAAGAGGAACCCATTTGCCAGTAGGTTGGGCTGAGCTTCACCCAAGCCTGCAGAAAGGATGGATGTCACCAGTTTAGAACTTCCTCAGGAGAGGTGAAGGAGGGGCAGGAGCTGATCTCTTCCCTCTGCTGACCAGTGACAGGACCTGGGGCAATGGCATGAAGCTGTGCCAGGGGAGGGGCAGGCTAGATCTTAGGAGAAGTTTCTTCCCCAAGAGAATGGTGGAGCATTGGAACAGGCTCCCCAGGGATGCAGCCATGCCACCAAGTCTCCTGGAATTCCAGCAGCACCTGGGCAATGCTCTTAGACACATGGGCTGATTTTGGGGTTGCCCTGTGCATGGACAGGAGTTGGATCCCTGATCCTTGTGGGTCCCTTCAGCTCAGGGCATTCTCTGATTCTCTGATTCACTCAGGTGTGGGTAAGGAACATTCCCTGCTCTTGCCAGTCAGTTCTGTGTAATGCCACTTTCACTGGTCCCCTTTCCACCTCAGGTCCCTCTCAGAGCCTCCCACACACCTGGCATTAGCACCTCAGGCAAGTCCTGCTGCAAATACCTGTGCAACCATGCTCACTGCATCACCCCCTGGGACTGCTGAGCTGCTCTGTGGCCAGCAGCCAAGCCTGCTCTTTCCCCTATCATCTCTCTGGGCCTTACCACACCTCATCATGTCTTCTTGATGCCAAAAAAATATAGTTTGCAGATGGGGTCCACCTCTGCCTTGTTATTTCTGGCCTCTCCTAGGAAATCCAGTGTTCACACCTGTCTGAGACTTGAGGTGCTTATGGTCTTAGGGGTGCTCATAACCACAGCCAAGGCTGCCTGGGGATCACTCCTGGAGTTCCAGGGCACTTTGGCAGACCATTTTTGCTTCAGTTCCCAGCTATATTTAAAAGGCTTGTGTGCACACATGTATTTTGGGCAATTTAGAAGCCAAAAGACAGTACAGACTGGATGTCTCTATTGCAGGCTTTGTCTTTCCACCTCCTAGAGGGTGGCTCCTGATTTCTCCAGCATGAGTTCACACTTGTGTAACTTTTTGCAGCAGCTATCCCTACTTTTCCAGCAGAGGCCAAGTGTCTCCTATCTAGTGCACTGCCTCCAGCCCATCACACACTATGCCCATGCCTCTGACTCAGAGCCTACACCCACGTTTGGCATCTGCAGTGCCTTTCATCTGAAAAAACTCAGAGCAGTTTTCAAAGGTTCACAAATTAAACTTGACAACACCTTTGCAAAATAGGTCTGGGTTACTAAGCCCATGTAGCAATTAGGGAAACTGAGGCAGGGACTCTGGAACTATGTACTTTTCATTTTCAGCACAAATTAGTGTCTTTTTTTTCCCCCCTGAAATTGCTATGCAGCTTTTTGCTTGCTTATTCTCATATTTTTCATGCCTGTGACCCCTCTACATCCTTGATTGTTTTTCTTAATTGGTTTTTTTTAAGCCTTGTTTTAGACTTCATTGTTTTTTTCATTGCATGTGCCCCAGTAAATTGGGTTAGGTTATTGCCTGTACTAAAGTGTTTCCACTGTGCTATGTGCTGCACAAAAATCTTCATGGGTAGGTACCTGAAACCCCAGAAAATTAAAGATACATTTCCCCATGATGAAAAAAAGTGAAAAATATTGGATCCATTTGAAAACTAAATAGAAGAGAAACAGTTAAGCCAACCCCAGGGCACTCCTGTAGCCAGGCTCTGGAGCAGAATTTCAAACAGCAGTGACTGATGAAGTCATGGAGAGTCATAGAGAATGAGATCAACCAGCCCATGATTCACTGGCCCTGGTTCTCACAACAACTCCAACCCAACTAGGAGTGGGGAACCTGTCTGCTAATTGCCTGCTCTGTGCTCCAGCCACTAAGCCACACTCCCTTCCACATCCTACATATTTTCAGCCCTTTCTCATTTCTTACATCTTCAGAGAAGATAAATCCACAGCCCAGCATATGTTCTGCTGACATGCATGCAGGCTTTTCCTGCTACAAGAAAGCACATGAAATCAATCCATCAAGCATGTAGACATCATTGAGCAATGGCCATGCCTTACCCAGCTCCCAGGTGGAGCAGCAGAGCAAGCAGAACGAGTTCAAGGCTTGGTCTTGCTTTTCCCAGCTATCAGCTTCAGTCAGCAGTGCATCCAGGTGGCTCAGTGCTGGTACAGAGCACATGGAGGAGAAATAACAATGCTGCAGGTGTGCTTCAAGCAGATCTGCAGATACTCTCAGAGCTGTCCCCTGTGCAAGAGAGACTTGCTTTCTGGGGGATGCATTTCAGAGCAGATACTCGTGCCAGTCTGGGCTCTCTGCTTGGCTGTGATCATCAGTGTGTCTCAGATGGGCAAGGAAAGGAAGGAGACTGAAGCAGGAGGATCCAGCAATTTGGGGAATGCAGGTTCCTGCTAGGGGACATGTTGAATTGAGAGCTCAGTGAAGGTGGCAGGACTTGGCTTCAGATATGAAGCCAGATATTAGGGAATTCAGATATGAATTCCAGACCTCAGGCAAAGGTTCTTCCCCCAGAGAGTGGTGGAACATTGGATCAGGCTCCCCAGGGATGCAGCCATGGCACCAATTCCAGCAGCATCTGGGCAATGCTCTTAGCCCCATGGGGTGACTTTGGGGTTGCCCTGTGCATGGACAGGAGTTGGACTCCATGATCCTTGTGGGTCCCTTCCAGCTCAGGCCATTCTGTGACTCTGATTCTATGACTTGGATCATATTAGGATACTGTGAGCATTTGAGCAGCTCCTCCAGGGTACCATGGCAGGGCAAACCCAAGCTTCTCAGGGCTTAAATGAAGCCTGCAGGCTATGAGCTGGACCATGGGGAATCTTAATTATTGAAACAAGTTGCAGGCAGGCTAGAAATGGCCATTGTGCAACAGTGAGGCTGAGGGAGCATGCAGAAGGAGGTGATTTACTGAAGGAGGGAGAGGACAAGGGCAGTAACTGGAGATGTGCTGCCTGGGGGGACCCCTCTCTAGTTGTTATTGGCAATGCTGAGTCTTCAACTTTGGAAAGGCTGAAGGGGAAAATGACTACTCAGCATTAAAGTCATGTGGAGGGCAGGAAAGGGAATGCTAACTACAGGAGGAAATCGATTGGAATGGAAGGAGAGTGCCAGTGTAAGAGCAAGCAGGGTCAATCTGTTCATGGAAAGCACAGGCTAGAAATCAGCAGACCATTTCTAGAGCAGAGCAGCAGAGCTCAGGGATGGCCTTTACAGCAGAATCTTGGGCACCAGGAGCTGAACTGGATCCCAGATGAGCTTGCTGCAGTCATCAACACGTTGCACAAGGGTACAGATGATACTGCATGTCTCCAGTGTGCTTACAAGACTTGTTGCACCATGTTCATGTTGTTTTTAATTCATTAATCCAGCCAGTGTTTCAAGGCTTCTGCTGGGTGCCTGGAGAGGCCAGGAAGGAGTTCTTTTTTCCACTTCTTTGTTGATTAACTTGGTTTCTGTGTCATGGGTTTTTCAGTTTTTGTTTTCTTTTCCACCTCCTCTTTATGCACTGGAGATTGGGAAGTTGGGTGGAGCTGGTTCTACCTCTCAGGTGTCTGCTCAGCACCAGAACAGTCTCCAAATTTGGGATCAGGAAGGAATTATTCCTTAGTTGGATTGGCAAAGGCCACTGGAGCTTCTTCAGCTTCTGTTGTAGGATGGCATGTTCTCTTTGGCTTCTTGGAAGTGTGGTCACTGGCAGTTTTCAAGTGCAGATGGGATTTTGGGGATGGTTCCACATGTGAATTTGGGGGTCCATGATGCTGCCTCTGTTCTGTTCCAACCTGTTTATAACCTCCTCAAGTGTTCTGGGGTCTTTGGGAACAAAGCACACTACAGAAGACAGCTATTATTTATGTTGTATTGACAGCTCATGTTATCTTATGAGTCTGGGGGCTGCAGAAGTAGTAAGAAAATGTTGCCACCTTCCCTCTCAGTGCAGTCTCTGTCTTCCTGAGATGTTCCTCCAGCTCCATGGTGAGGTCTGGGGGTGAAAACAAGCCAAGCTGAGGGGACAGGGTGTGACTCTCAGCACCTGCCTGCAGAGAGAGGGGAAACATGGATGGATAAAGAAGAGCAGAACAAGGACAGGCAGGGAAAGAAGGAAAAGGGCAGAGTTATTAACAGTCCCCCCAGCACACACACTGCTCTGAAATCCCCTGGGTTTGGCAATAGCAAGCCAAGCCTCCCTCCAGGCTGTGGCTATTTCTAGCAGGGGTAACACAGGGAGATGTGGACAGAGAAGCACTCCCTGCCCTGCCCTGCCCTGGAGACAGAAACTGTCTCTCTGTCCCTCCTGAGGCATCCAGGCCCATGTGGCCACCAAGCAGCTGAGCATGGTAGGAGGGAGAGCAGGAGAGGGCAACCTCTGCCCTAGGGCAGCCCTGCAGGTGGAGCTGGGGAAGGGGTACATCTTCCCTCCCCTTACACTGTGCTTGTTCAAAGTCCAGGTGCTGGTGACAGGCTGGGGGTGGCAGCAAGCTCAAGGGCATGTGGGATCAACTCTGAGCACTCAGAGAAAAGTGCTGCCTCCCCCAAATCTTGCTTTGCCTCTTGTGTTGGATCTCTGCAAAAGGCTCAGCTTCCTGAGACAGGCCCTGCTGCAGGGGAGCTGCTCAGAGGGCTGGGGAGCCATTACCCACCCAGGGCAGCAGGGCTGGTCTGAGCAGTCCCACAGATGTGGAAGAGCCCTAGCAGGCAAGGTCTCAGCTGCCTGTGGCTTCTGCCCTGTGCAGAAACCTCCACCTGAGGTTCTGCCTATGCCAGAGCTGCTGCTCCATCACACCAGGAGACAGCTCAACACTTGAGAGCTGCAGCTTGACCTCACTGAGCTTCCCTGCCTGCCAGAAAGGCTGTAGGGGAGGTGGTGGGTGGACCCCAGTCTGTGTCCTTGTTGGGTTCCTGGAAATTAAGAGTGAGGGGGAGGGAGAAGCCTGAGGAATGAGGCCACCACACACAGCAGATGACTGTGAGCTCAGCTCTCAGTGTCTGGTTGTTCAGAGGAATTCTTATTCTGAAAAGCCCCTGGGAAGTAAAAGGGGTAAACATGTTGAAACAAGGACACTTATTCACTCTGTGGCTGAGCAAGACAAATATCCAGTGTGTGTGTGTGTGTGTGTGTGTCTCTTGATTGACTCCCCTCTGCCCTTCCTCTCTAAACACTGAAGGAAAAAATAGGACAGCCAAAAGAAAAATGAGACAGAGGTGAAGTGGGAGAGACAAAGAAGAGGGAAAACACTGGGGAAAGAAGGGAGAGGGAGACAAAAAGAAACCAGAACAATTCTGGGAGAGAAATCTGAGACCTAGCTAAGAGAGTGAACTTGGGGCAGGAGCCTTCCTTGGGGCAGGATAACCTGACAGAAGCCAAGGCAGGGAGAGGGTCAGGACCAGACCTCGAGGAGGGTTAGCATCCACCACTCTTACTCATCAGGAGCAGCTCTGTGCTGGCTGCCTTGCCTGGGCTTGCCTGTCTTTGGTCAGCATTGTATCCCACCCTCTGGGGTTAGGGTGGTGGCAAGTGGCTGAGAAACAACTGTGTCATGCCATCCCCTTCTCCAGGTGAAAACAGCAGGCTCAGCAAGCTGCAGGGAAGGTCAGGAAGGTTGCCCTACTCCAGGCAGCAGCACAGAGACTGGGTTTTCTGGTGCTGGCATTCAGATGGAGATGGGAGCAGGAAGGAGGCAGTCCTTGACACAGTTTGCCTTCCTAGGTCTCTTATCTGTTCCTGTCAGGGGCTGCTCAGTGTTTGGGGCTTGGGAAGGGATCTACAATTCAAGAGGAGCATGTGGACACTGGCCCTGGCTTGCACAAATGGGAGTGAAGTTTGGCACCTAAGGAGAGCAGTGTCTGATGGAAAATGTTTGATGTTTGCCTTGGAAAAGATCTGGGGACAGGCTGATGACAGCAGCTCTTACATCACTGGCACTGAGCTCACAGGCCTTCAGCACCTCTTTATATCTTCTTCCAAGCCCCACTGGTAAATGGCATGAGCTCAGACTTCCATCTCTCATCCTCCTCTCCCAGCTCTCTGTCCTAGTTCCTGCCTCTCTCCAGATCTATCCTCACTGCTCTGGACAGCCCCAGAGGGTCACCTGCACCCTGAGCTCCCCTCAAGCAGCCTCCATCTTCCTGCCAACTGCACTGGCCCCTCTTTGCTTCACTCCTCTATGGCTTCATGGCAGGAAAAGTTGTTCCCCTCTCCAACCCTACCCAGCAAAACAAACCTCTGAAGGGTTCTCCAGTCCAAGAAACCCCTGCAGAAGGACCTAACTCAAAGTCAGGGGAGATAATGGTGGTCTCAGTGGCACAGGAGAGCACAACCTTGCCCACAGATGCCTGCCTGTCCATCTCAACCTCTCACCTACCTCCCCAGGGCAAGGCTTTCTGTGTGGCTAGCATGTGGAGCTCTCCTCTGGCCTTGGTGGCAGCTCTGTCCCTGAGGTAGGAGCAGCATGTGGTGAGTTAAGTACCCACAATAAGGTGCAGGGTAGCAGACTGGACACTGGCAGGAGCAGCAAGGGGCACAGCCTCAGGCCAGGTATCTGGCAGGCTCCCTACGTGCCAGCCAGCACTGTCACTACCACTGCCTGCTGGCCCTGGCAGAACAGGATGGCTGCTCAGGTTGGAGAACTCTTCTGCAGCTGCATGTGAGCTTTGGAAAGTGCCCAGCACCCTGAGGGCCCAAAAGCTCATGCATTCCTACCTCCCCACCTCGCTAGCTCCTGGCAGAGCCTGCTTCTCCAGCAGTCAGCTCCTGGCAGAGAGGCAGGATTTGGTCTCCTCCTTGGTGGTATGGTTGTGAAAGAGGGGAAAATCATGGGGGAGATTCCCAGGCAGCTCTGAGCTTGGTGCTGGTCCTGCAGCTCAGTGAGCCACAGGAATGCCAGGGAGTGGAGGAGCACTGCTGCTTGCTGGGCATGGGCAGGGAACACCTGGAGCTCAGGCAACTCAAAGGAGCCATCCTTGCTCCTCCACTTAGCTCCACGCATGCACTAGCTCCTGGCCTTTATTCCATTAATTGCATTCAAGTTTGAGGCTCCATCAAGTCCAAACCCAGCCTAGTAGAGTGTCATGGGGCTGGCTGGCACCCAGGAAGGAAAGCCAAGGGGGTGGAGGAAGATTGGGTGAGAAAGCTGCAGGCCTGGAGGAGCTGCAGCTCTCTCCTGGCCCAGGGAAGGGTGCAATTGCCCTTGCCTTGGAGTGCCTGTGCCCTCTGGGCTGGCTGGGACAGCCTTTTGGGGTGAGTTCCCCACATCAGGGGGATACACTGCCACCCAGGGGCACCTCTGGCACTATAGGAGAGGGAGGGGGAGGTCCTCAGCCACTTGCTTGTAGCTCTCCTGTGGCAGCAGGGAGAGAGAGGCAGTGGCTACATGTGGTCACACACAGAGGACACCTTCACTCTTGCTGAGGAAGAGCATACTGCTCACCACCAGCTGAAGAGCAGCTGATCTGGAAAAGGGTGTTTCTGTTGGACACTGCTGGAAGGTTCCCACCTCTCTCACTTGGTAGGCTTTAGCTCTCAGATCTTCCTGGGCTTGCTGTTCACATCTTGCCCATGCAAGGGGAAAAGGAACAGGGAGTGGGGAGGGCTCTCCCACCACACTTCTGGTGACTTCTTTATACAGCAGGTTTCCTTAAGCACCCTAATGATGGAGGGCTTCCAGCTTAGCTGGCACAGCCCTTCTAAGCACCTCAATACCCCCTGCAGGCCTTCACCACCACCCTCTGGACCAACCCAGCTCCCCTGCCCCTGCCCATGCCCTGCACCACAACGGGGAGATGCAGCAGCCCAGCTTGGGAGCACACAGGAGGTGCTTCTTCCTCCTTGCTGACCTTCTGCACCCTGTGCCCACACCATGTGGCATTCAGATGATCTCCCACACACCCTGCTTGTGTGAGGACATGGACTAGGAGGATGCCAGAGGTACTGAACCCCACTTTCCTTCTCCAGGCATGGTTCCTCTGAGCCTGGGGCTTGTGTGTGAGCACTGAAGACGGAGAGAGGAGCTGAGGGAGAGCCTTTGGAGAGAGGAGCTTCCAGGAGCCCTCAGCCCTGCTGCTCCCACCCTGAGCTGAGCAATCTTTAGGACAACCTGCCTGACCTTTTGCCAGCAGGCAGGGTGCCCTGGGGCAAATGCACCCCAACATGACTTGCCAGCCACTAGATGTCCTCCCTGGCCCACACACGGGTGGTGGGAACCCCACAGGGACCTCTAAAAACACGGGCATGCTGGATAACCCCTCCAGAACAGGACCTCCAGGGCCAGTTCCCTTCCACCTGCATGTCCTGGCAGGGGGTGGAGTGAGTGCCTGGGGCTGAGCAGGGGTAGAGGGACATTAGATCAAGGCCACTTGGGGGTCTTTGGTGGGAAGGTGGATGCCTGGACCTCCTCAGGGGGTGTCTATCCCTGGAAGTGTGGGTGAGAGGGGGGAGGAAGGACCATCCCTGTGCCTGTACTGAGGTCAGGAGCAGAGGAGAGGACTGGAGCTTTACTAATTGTAGTATTTCTGGCTTTTCCACCTTCTGCTAGACAAGTCAACCTACTGCCATTGAAACAACCAGCCCTGGGGAGCAAGAGAGCTGCTGAGGCAGCCCTGAGACACAGAAGGAGCAAAGGTGATTTGTGTTGGGACCAGCCTCTCCTTGTGCTGCTCCTCTGGTCCATGCCTGTCCTGCAAGGTCCGCAGCAGGGTGAGTGCAGGTACCTAGGACTCCTAGGGGGTTTCACAATCTCTCTTCCTCTCCTCATTCCCCAGATGCTGGGAAGGGGTAGTTGGGTTTACAGCAGGGAAAATACAAACCAGATTCCTTCCTGGGGGAGAAAAATCCATGATCCTGTAAACCTCAGCTCTCTCAGTTGTGCTTCTTTGTCATAGAAAGACCTTCCCCCTGAGTGGCCTGGAATAAATGCTGGAGAATAAATGCCATTGCCTCTGTAGGCTGCCAGCAGGGTATTTCCCAAACACCTTACAGAATAGAGCTAGCAGTTTCCCCATCAACATACTCCTCCTCCTTCACCCCCTCCATTCAAGTCAGCTAGCTCCTGCACTGCCTTATCAGCAGGCTCATTATACCTTCAGAAACACAGGGCAAACATCTCCAGCAAACTGCTCTTGATGACAATTTCCTTGCCAAATAAGCCACTTCCCTGCCTGACTGATGGTTAGGAGAGAGGATTTTTGTAGCTGCTGCTGTTTGAACAAGTGAGAAGTACATCCAGGTCCCTCTCTGGAAGCACACACCTGCACCTGCTCTGCAGTTGCAGCCCAGGCAGAGGGAGGAAGGTGTCTGTGGGAACTGCTCATTCAAATACTGGCAGCTCATCACTACTGCTTTTGTTCAGTTCTTCACCTGGAATTTGGCTGAGGGAGGAAGATAAGGCTGGCAGAAGCTGCCAAGGGAACTTTTCTAGTCCAGGCTGTCAGGCAGTGGAGCTGACATCTTGTTTCAGAAGGTGGCACCTCCACCAGCACAGCATCTCCCATCCAACACATCAGGGTGCTGACAGAAGCTGTGCTGGGGAGAGAGTGGTTGCAGTGGGGATGGTAAAATGGCAATGCTGCTGCTGCTGGGCACCAGGCAAGGAGCAGAGGACTGCTGTGCTAAGCAGCAGGGAGATGGCAGAGCTCTTGCCAGCTTCAGCCCCTGCTTGTCTCTGCTTTCATTACCTGCAGTGGGATTTGGAGTAGTCCTCAGGCTGCTGTGCTTCACAAGAGGGAGTGCAGATGGATGCAGACAGGCCAGGACCTGCTGGGGATTTCGAGTGCTTCCTGTGCTGCTCTTGCAGAGCCTCAGAAAGCCCTTTCAGCTTCCCCTGGTGTTTATCCCTCCAGTGAGTGACCCAGCCTACCCCATCTGAGCCTGGAAAATCTGGCTGGAGCTGAGCCCTTGGCTGCAGTGCTCTCCTATTCAAAGGGAGAAAAAGGGAGGGTGGGGAGAAGGGGAGAAACCAGAAAGGAAATTAGTCTCCCAGCTGGTGGCAGAGCTTCCGTGCAGCCCTTCCAGACGCCTGTCCAATTTCTTCTCCCTGCTCCAAGGCTTTGCTGCAGAGCCTCCCAGCTTGCCTTCAGAACAGTGTTCCTCTCCAGCAGCACTCTCCTAATGCCTCCCGTGCTCTGGGCTGGGCTGGATTTCTCAGATGGGTTCATTCCTACCCAGCTCTGCCTGTGTCTCTCTCTTCTCTCAACTCATATTTCACCAAGTTGATGGTTTTTTCCTTCCCTTCCCGGTGTAAATAACACCACATATGGCTACAAAGGGTGTGTTCAGCCAGCAGGGCTCCTCCTTTACAGGAGCCAGTGCTAAAGTAAGCAAACAGCATCATCCAGCTTCCTGGCCTGATGCCCTCCTTAGCCAGCTGAAAGAATGCTCTAAAGACCAGGGAGGAGGCAGAGACATCAGGAGGTGAAAGGGAAGCTTTTCAGAGAGGAACTCAAATACAGATTAAAGATAGAGAAAGTAAAGCTCTCTTGTGGTTGTGCTTTGGTTGGTGTCTTGCAGGGATGTAATGACAGGGAAGCAAATTGCTGTATGGCTTCAGGAGCTCTGCCACACTTTGGAGCAAGGTGCTGGTGCCCAGCAGGCTTTGTGCTGCTGCCCTGTGCCCACATTAGCTCTTGGCACTCAGGTGTTTAGTAGTTGCTGTGATGGAACTGAGAGAAACAAAGATCTAAGCATAGACTCTTGGGGTTTAACTCTGTTTTCTCCAAGGAACTGGAAGTCAGAAGGTAAAACCTTCTCCATTCTGAATCCCAGATCCACTGGATCCCTAGTTCAGGGAGCTCCAGTCCATCACTGTTTGAAGCACATCCTCCTAGCCAGGCAGAGGCTGTGCTGCATCATGCAATGAAACCTCTGGCTCAGGAGGTGCAGAAACCAGCAGATGAGCTGGAAACCTTGCTCTGAGATGAGGTCTGAAGCAGTGCTGATGGCCTGAAGGCATGTGTGGTGGAAAGGGCAAAGCAGAGCTCTGGAGTGAGAATCCTCCAGTGTTGATATGCCATCAAAGGAACCCATTAGGCTTCAGATCACTGGGGAAAGACAAGCTGGGCTGGTGCTGGCACTGGCAGGGGGCTCTGCTGTAGATCTCCAGGGTCAGACTGGGACATGGACAGAGACTCCTGCATGATTATTTGCTTGGTACAGCCTGAAAAAGTGTGTTCTTACTCAGAAAGTGAAGGTCTCTTATTTGGCATGAAAAATCAGTGTCACTAATAAGACTAGGGAATATATTCTGGCAAGTGATAGAGGGTGAAGTTCTGGACAGAACCAGTGAGGAAAGGCATCACCCTGGACTAGGTTTGGATGAGTGATGAGGACACTGGACTGGGAAAGTAACCTTGGGTTCAGAGATGAACTGCTGGCTCAATGAAGATGAAATGGAAAGGCAAACAAAGCCTGCAAATAAGGTTCTTGGTTTCAAACAGGCAAATCCTTGCTGGCAAAGAGGAATCCACAGGAATGAAAATTGGCCTGAGGAGCTCAGGGGAGGCTTGTGATTTTTCTCAGTCTGAATAAAAACCCAACAAACCCAAAGTTCAACATGTTGGAGAGGTGGGGGGGTGAGGACACCTTCCAAGGGAGGTTTCCAGTTCTAGCTAGATGAATAACCACCTCAAAAGGATGCTAACAGCAATCAGGATGCCTGCAAGGGATGTAGAAACCATCCAGAGCAGCAGAGAAAGCAGAAGCTTAGAGGTTGAGGTGTGGAGGAATGGGTGAGAGCTGACCAAAGCCAAGCTGCCTAACCTCACAATGGGCATTAAAATAACCAGCCCTGAGTTCTTTCAGTGCAGAACAAAAAGAGTGAAGAAGGAAGGAAGAAAGAGTGATGCTTTGCAGCCAGCATGGGGGAGAGATCAAGGTGGGTCTAAATACTGCCTCAGAAGGACTTCATCATTAGTGGGAAAAGGGCTAAATGTGGGGCAAGTGAAGGCAAAGGTATTCAAAGGGAAAACTGCCACCTTCCTGGCAGAAACAAAACTGAGAGCTCACTTTCTAGTAGGCAGGGTGGAGAGAAATGCCACCTCTGCTTCTAGGCTAGTGGAGGACAGCATGGTTCCTTCAGCAGGGTCTGTGAGAAGCCTGTGTCAGCTCAGCATTACCCCAGGAGCACAGCAGCCAGTCCAATGCCTCCAGCTGAAAGGGGGATGGGGTTGGAGAGGTTATTGTAGGTGACTGCAGAAATGCTGCCTCAGTCCTCAGCAGGGTGTCAGAACAAATGTTGCAAGAGAGAAGTGTAAAGACAACATATAAATGGAAAATGAAATTAATTGTGGCCACCTAGGAGGAACTGGTTGTTATTTCTAACTAGTTGGTTTTGTTTTCTATAATAATTCAACTTGTAGATTGAGCATGGGGGGGGAAAAAAACCCAAAGCAATAACAAAGCAAACCAAAACCCAACAACACAACCTCTCTAGCTTGCTTCAGGATGAAGCTGGAGCTATTTGGAAGACTTGTGGAATCTCCTGAGTTGGAAAGGATCATCAAGAGGGTGTGATTGTCCTAACATTGCTCCAGTTTCTCCTAAGACTGCTCCAGCAGATGCTTCCCCATGGCTGGAGGAGCAGACAGAGCCTCTGAGAAGTACTGCTGCTGGTTAGCTTCTGTGTTTGCCTGTGCTGACAGCAGTGGCCAGGAAGCTTTACCCTGTGGTTTAACTGTGCAGGTTCCCAGCTGAGTCCCAGCCCATGCCTCCAGCAGGGTCCTGCCTGCCCTGTCCCAGCTGGGGGTAAGCAGGCAGGGTGCTGGTGGTCAGGCTCACCTCAGACAGCAATGCCCTTCAGAGGCTGGAGGTTTCTTAACTGCTGAGTGAAGAGGCAGTTGAGACCCAAATCCTATTTCTGGGTCCTCCTCTTGGCTCTGCTAGCCCTGGGCTGTGCAGCCATGGCCATGCTGTGACCCTGTCTCTGAGATGATGGGGCAAAGATGACCAAGGCTCGAGAGATGCCAAGTGTCACTGCTGTTCTTTCTGACCTTAGCAGGTCTCCTCCTCTGCTTCACTGCACACAAACTCTTTCTCTCACTGCCCTAATAGCTCAGTAACCCGAGTCTGTCCTTCCCCTTTCCCTTATCTTGCTCAGGCATGTTGCTGAGCAGACCAAAAGTCAGCCTTGCTTTAGGAGGGAGCCCTTCATGCTCTCAGCAGTGACACTGGAGGAGAGGAGCCAGCTGGCAAGGAAAGGAGTCTGAGCGAGGGAGAGGAGGCAGAAAAAGGAAGGGAAAGGCAGGAGGAGAGAAAAGAAGTTAAAAAAGAAGAGAGAAAGCATTTCTTGCTCTGCTTTGTGGGAAATCTCCCTGCTCTCCATCAGCAGAGTTCTGTCCTGTCCTGTAGCAGATGCAGCCCCAAGCTGCAGCCTGGAAGCTGGGGAAGATGAAAGGGAAGGAAAAGGTGGGAGAGGGCCCAGGTCTTGCTAAAGCAGTGGGATGTGAAAGCCACACTAACTGCCTGTCAGCACTCTCTTACTGCTCCTGCCACTTCTCTGCAGTAGTGCTCAGCCCAGCAGCAGGATGAGCTTGCAGGAGAAGGAGGGAGCTGCAGGGGAGCAGCAGGGAAGACAATGGAGATGGAAAGGAGGGAGAATGGGAGGGGAACTATGCTGCTAGCAGTTTCCTGCAAGCCCTGCAGAGGCACATCAGGGTCCAGCAGAGCCAGGGACTGCAGAGAGGTCTCTAATCCCTTAGGGCCTTTCTTCACCAGCCAGGAGTTTCTCCAGGGATGCCTGGGTATGGACAAAGCCTTCTCTCTTTCTCTCACTGCCCTGGCTTGCAAGGAGCACTTCAACTCCAGTGCCTGCTTCACCTCTTGGCACCAGAGGAGTAGATGGGAAGATATTCTAGCTCAGTTGGGAGGCTCTCTTCTGAGTTTGGGGCTCCTGTTCAAAAAACAAACCACAGTTAAATGTCTCTCCTACTCAGCTGGGCTGCTCATAATTCTCCTCCAAACCTTGCACTGAGCAGGCCCACTCCTGCCCACTCCACACAGGGTAAGAGATGTTCAAAGTGCTCCTGCAGGGCAGGGGAGGGGGTTGGCAGCTGGTTGCTTCATCATCTTTTTCAAAGCTATTTTTCTGACCTTGCACAGCTCTGCACTCTCTCCTGTCCACCCCAGCCTATGGCCTCTGCCTTTCTTGCACCCCCTCAGGGTCATCTTAAGGATGTTCTGTGTGGGAGAGCACACCTGCCTTCTCTCCAGATGTTCTATAGGGTCCCTTATGCCCTCCAACAATGCCAAACAATGACCAGCTCAATCCCAGAGAGGTTGTGAATATTCACCCTTAATTCTCAGAGACAAAGCACTCCCTAAACACCAGGCAGAAACACAAGGCATTCTACCAGCCAGCTAACCTCACCTGCCAGGATTAATCATTACACCAAGTGCCAGAGTTCCACTAAAACCTGAAACTGGGCTGGTTATATGGAAACCTGACTCACCTCATCAAGAAGCTAAGAGAGAGTTGTCCTGCCCTTCAGTGTCCTTCTCTTCAGTGTCCTTCTCTTCAGTGTCCTGCCCCTCAGTGTCCTGCCCTTCAGTGTCCTGCCCCTCAGTGTCCTGCCCTTCAATGTCCTGCCCCTCAGCCTCACCAGGAAGGTGTTGGTTATCCCATGGTGCTTTTGATGCTAGCAAGGCAGGAGCTCTTCCATAGGTGCCAAGGGTTCCCTCTTCCCCCCTACTTCAGTGTTTGTTGGGGTATGGCAAGAGCTAGCTAACCTGGCTTGGGACCTAAGGCTCATCAGCATATGCCATAGCAGAGCAAGCAAGCTGACCTTGGGAAGCCCAGCAGGCAGCAGCAGAGCTGAGATAACCTAAGTGCATGCCCACCATGCCTGCCCTGGGGGGGAGAGGCTGTTCTCCTGGTTCCTCTACCCCCTGCCTCCCTCCTGCTGTTCTGTAAGGCTCCAGGCACAGGAAGGCTGCCTGGCATCTCCTGCTGTCTCTTGCTTCACAGCTGGTGGCTTTGGTGGTGGAGGGGGAGGCTTTGCTCCAAGGCAGGGAATAGGACTGTGTCTGTTTGGAGCTCGTGTTTTGAAGGGGGGCCTCTCTTTCTGACCCCACCTCCTCTCCCCTTTTAGGAGAAGCTGGCCTCTTTCAACTGACAGCAAAGTTCCTGCCAGGCTTGTTAGCTTTAGCTGGAACAATTTCCTTTGAACTCAGCTTGAATTAACATCTCCATGGCAATAGGATCAGGGCTTTGTCTCTTGAAAGCTGCCCTTCACCCTCAGCAAGAGCTTGGACCACGAGGTGGGAAGGGAACAGTAGTCAGCTCTGGCCAGCACCACCACCTTTTCCTGGGGAAAAGCAGAGGCATTTGCTGAGAGGACAACACAAGGATGATTCTGCTGCCTGGAACTTTCCTTGGGGAGGGGAAGAGAGGAGAAGCTGCAGCAGATGCTGGCAGGGCCTGGCTCAGTTTAGATTAGCTTAAGTGCCAGCGAGTGAGTGTGTGTGTTGGGGGTCAAAGGAAAGCAGCTTGCTTCACTTCAGCTGCAACAATCACAAACAAACAACTGTTCCTCTGGAACTGGATTGCTCTGGGGCCCAGCCAGTGCAGTAGTGGAAGGAAAACAGTGCTCCTGTTTTATCCAAACTGGGGTGTTTTCCCTTCTGCCTCCTGCTGGCACCACATCTCTCCCACAGCCACCCAGTTCCCCACTTCACCTGCTCCTTCATCTCCACAGCTTGGGAAGCTGCTGCTGCTGCAGGAGCTTGGGTTGCTCTCCCTTCCTCTCACCAGGGTATGAGATGCACATTGCACTTCTCCCCATCACAGCTCCATCTCCCTGCAGCCTGACCAAGACCCATGCATGTCAATGACCACCTGAGTGTGTGCTCATCAGACTCTTCTCCTTATTCCTGCCTTAGATCCCCCAGAAGGAAGATCTCCCTCTTTAGGCTGTTAGGAAACTTGACCTTTCCAGTTATGCTAACTATGCATCACCCCCAGCCTGGGCACCACCAGATAAAGAGCCACTTTATTCCCTCCCTGTCTCACTTCTCCTCCAGCCCTGGCCCACGTGGGGCTGGCTGTTTGGCAGTGGTGGGCTCTCCCTCACAAGCTGGGCTTGGTTGGGCTTTTATTCCCTCTTGTAGAGTGAGAGGTTGCTTTTGCAGCCAAGTCTGTAGGTGGAGGGGGGAAAAAAAGAGGCTTTTTCCTTGGAATGCTGGGTAAATTGTTTGGGAGCTGCCTGAGGGAAATCATATCTCAGCTGCTTCTTTTGGGGGGGCAGGAGAGGGGAGAGATGTAAACACTGCAGCAACCACTTCCCTTTCTCCTGCTCCTCCTTGCTGTTCAGTTCCCTGCTCCTCAACACCCTAAGACAGTGCTCTTCCTGCTCAACCCTCCTGACACCCTGGGGTGGGCTGCAGGTGCCTAGGCAAGACAGGGAAGCCTCAGGCAGATGTTGTGTGTCCAGAGAGGTTTTGCTGGGTGTCACACTGAAGTCAGGGTCATTGCAGCTGTGAGCTGCCAAGAAGCTCTCAAGGTCCTCTCCAGTGTGAAGGGCTGGGCTCAGTGGGAGTTCAGCAGGGTGCACAGGGAAAGAGCCCAGGAGCAAGACCACAAGGAGCAGAGCTCTTGGCTCAGGTTTTGGGAGGCAGTTGTGCTTGTTTGATGTCCTCCTTCTTCCCCCCAGTACTTTTTCTCCCTCCTCTGTCAGTGACTGCAGCTGGATCCCAGCAGGCAGTTTCCACTCTCTGTTAATGAGAAACTCCTGCACTTTGTCCCTTGAAACAGAGCCACATTCCCCACGTGATGGTGTGGAAGGGCTCCAGCTAAGGGGATAAGCTGCCTGCCCTTGTACATGTGCTTCCTACAGCAGGGGCTGTGGTGAGAAGGCATCAGCTGAAAGGCAGTTGCTGGGGGAATTAAAGCCTGTCTGGCCTCACCCTGCTGACCCTCTGCTGACTCAGCAGGCTGTCTGGATCTCTTCATGCCAGGGAATGGGAATCCATCCCCATACATCCTATTCCCACCTCCCCCATCCCCATTCTCAGTATAGCTACACACATCTACCAGCCTCCATAACTGTGAATCAGAAACCAGTAGGATACTTCCCTGGAGCTGGGAAACTGGGATCACTCCCCATGTCCTGGCATAGCTGGGATGGCCTCTTCCCATGGGAACAGCTTGTGGTCAGGGCCAGGGAAAAGCCCAGGACTGGTTGGTGGGGACAAATCCCCCAGCTGGTGCCTGGGGCAGCTAGCAGAAGTGTCACTGAGAAGGAAGGGGAAAGTTGGGCATGGTTTAGTGGCATGGTGGTGACAGATTGACAGTTGGATTTGATCTTAGAGGTCTCTTCCAACCTTAATGATCCTGGGATTCTGTCATTTATTTTCCACAGCCCCAGCTTTGCTGCCAAGGGTGCTGCAAACCTCCTCAGCATCACCAGGGCTGCAGCTTTCCCCAAGAATCCAGCCCCCCGTGTTGCAAACCCCTTTTCTGAGCATGCTTGCAGGGCATGGAGCCCCTCTGTGCACCCTCTCAGGGTACAGCATGCTCCCCCTGAGCTTCTGCTCTCCTGCTCCTGCTTTGAACAGGCAGAGCACAAAGTGCCAGGCTCTGCCTCCCTCCTGCTGTGGTTAGTGCCTCTAATCTCCAGCAAAAAGTCTCTCTTGTCTCACTAATACAGACAAGACTGCCCTGACCCTTTTGTGGCTCTATCCCAAGGCAGGAATTCTTGTTCTCTTGCAATTCTACAGTGTGATTTCTCCTGCAGCACTAAGAGCTGCTCAGTTCATTCTGGGCTGCAGACTTCCTTGCAGCAGTGCCCCCCACAACCAGCCTGATTTAGCCCCTCAGGCCTGGCACTGCCCAGCCTGGAAGTGGTTAGCAGGCCAGCTGCAAGCAGGACCATCTTGTTTTGTCCTCAGCCATGCTCTGAGCTCCCTGCCCCAGTGCCTTGGGGTCTTTTCCAGCAGTGGCTCTTGTCTCACTCCAGCTCTCCTGCCCCCTCTCTGTTTCCCTTCATGCTTCCCTGCACCCATCAAGCACTACCTAAAGGGATGGGTTCTGGTTTTTACACCACAGCACGACTGGAAAGGCACATTCTGAATTCCAGAGTAGCATCTGCAGCCAAACTTCTTTGGACTTTAGGGTATTTGACATTCAGAGCCAAGTTCTCTCATGAGGGAGGGTTGGGAGCTTTAGGATTTGGGGAACAGGTAGCTACTCAGAAGATGCTGCTGCTTTCTCCCACATGGCACAAGAAGGGAAGGCAGAAGGATCTTGCCCTTGATGCACTGGAGAGAAGAAAAAACTTCCCAGCTCTGAAGGCTTCTCAACATTTGCATTCCTACTTTCCCCACCTCCTTAATGGGGAACAAAAGGAGAGAAGGCAGAGCCACAGGAAGCTCTCAGACAGCTGTGATTTTTCACCAGAACCTGAGAAACTGCCTGAGCTTGGCAACTGCACTCAGAGCTGGGGCAGTAAAAGGAGACAGCAGCTCTGCTGAGCTGGAGGGAAGAGCTTCCCAGCATGGGGGAGGCCTTTGGGAGCTGGGCTGGGGGAAGTCTCTTCTCAGAAATAAATGGGGGAGAGAGAAAAAAGCCCCAACAAAACAAAACCAAACACCAAACAGCAAAAGGACCTTGGAAAGGCTGAGTAGGGATACAGAAAATATTCCTCTGGAGCCCTGGTGCTATGCCCAGCTGGTGAGCTGCAGGTTTTAGCCACTGTTCTGGGAGCAGGATGAGGGTGTGTAAAGGGTTACCTAGAAAAGTTAGGATTCCTTTGCTGGCCTTGTGCCTCTCATGCTTTATCAGTTCCCCAGCAGTGCTGGAACTGAGGCCAGGCAAGGAAGAGATTTGGGTTTATTAGTATTATTATTATTTTGCTCCATCCCCCAAATGCCACATCAGCAGCAAGCTACAGGATGACCTCAGTAAGGAACAGATTGTCCCTTGGCCTGCCTCCATCTCCTCTGCCTGCAGGGACATCAGGCAGGAGGACCTTGAGCTAGGAGGATAGCAATGAGGGAGGGTGGACTGTTTCCAGGAGCCAAGAGTTGGGATCACAGCACCCAGGAGCTGGAGCAGGGGTTGGGAGCTGCAGGAACTGGCTCAAGGGGGTGGGGTGTCTGTGGGGGATACCTTTCCCTCATGTGTAGTTGGATGGCAGCCTCCCCCCAAAGATTGACAGAGCTGTGATCAGTTGGTGAAGCCTGAACCAGCTCTCCTCTCCTTCCCCACTGAAGCCCAGGATGTGGGGTGACTGCCACCAGCTTCACTTCAGAAAGCTGGGGAGGGGGGGGTAACACCCCTCCCAGGCACAGCCCTGCTGCAGAGGAGCTTGCAGCCTTCCCCTGGGAGGATGGAAAGGTCCCATTCACCTTCAGCTGCCTTCCCAAGCTCCTCACCCCCATGCTGACAGGACCTAGCACTGTCCCTCACATCAGAGTTCAGCCCAGGACCAGTTGCAGAGGCAAAATCCTTCTCAGTGTAAAATGATACAAGTCTAGCAGAGAAGGATAACTCCAGTGACCTGTATGATTTACTCCATCACAAGGCTTTGCTCCTACAGCTGAGGCTCATTGCTGTTCTCAAGAATTGGAAGGGTTCCTGGCAGCCAAAGGAAAGCAGGAGGCACTGATGTAGTGCTGTGGGAAGCAGGGCTCTCAGGAGTTCCCTCTGGATGTGGTGTGTAACTTGCAGTTGTTAGTCACCAGACCTATTTCCCAATTTCCAGCTCATTTGTTGATTCCAAGTGTCACATCTCATTCCTTCCAGCTTGGGTTAAATCAGGCTGGAATTTTGGTGCTGCTGAAATGTCTGCTCACCTCCTGCATTCTAAGTCATGAGCTCTGGGAGGTTCTGCTGGAGGCACCTTGAACTAGTGATGTGACCCAAAGAGCTCTGGGAAAGGAGGCTTGTTCACACCCTGTCCCCTGGTCAGCCCCAGCTGCTCAAGCCAGGTGCAAGCTGATGTCTATGGTTAGACCCCACCATGGCTTTGGTGAGAAGAAAATGATAGCACAGCAATATACAGCCTGAGAGAGCTGGGCTTGTTCAGTCTGGAGAAGAGAAGGCTCCAAGAAGACCTTCTGGTGGCCTTCCAGTATCTGGAGGGGGCTACAAGAAAGCTGGGGAGGGACTGTTTAGGAGGTCAGGTAGTGGTAGGACTAGGGGGAAAGGATGCAAACTAGAGGAGGGGAGATTTAGATTGGATATTGGGAGGAAGTTCTTCACTGTGAGGGTGGTGAGACACTAGAACAGGTTGCCCAGAGAGGCTGTGGAAGCCTCATCCATCCTTGGAAGCTTTTAAGGCCAGGCTGGATGGGGTCTGGGTCAACCTGATCTAGTGGGAGGTGTCCCTGGCAGGCAGGGGGGTTGGAACTAGCTGATCTTTAAGGTCCCTTCCAACCCTGGCAATTCTATGAGTCTCTGATTCTATAATATAACAAATATTCTATATATTATAATACAGACTATACTACAGTACATAAAAGTATTTCTGAGGAGCTTTTAGACCACAGAAGAAGAGGTGACAAGATGAAATCCATCTGTCCATAGGCAAAGAGAATAGACATTGTGGTTCATCTGAAGGGGTTTGTAAAGCCATTTAATTTAGTGCATTCCCTAGTCCAACAGCCTGCCTAATTTTCCATCCATGTTCCAGGAAAGCACAGGAAACATTTCCAGCTAAATCTGCAAGAAAAATAATATTTGCATTTTCCTCCAGGCTGATTTCTAACCTGAATTGCTGGGGTTGGGGCTTTGGGGAGAGG